>BDMB01000003.1:7368091-7460845 GCA_016859785.1 Macrotyloma uniflorum
GAGAACCACCAAGAGAACCACCAAGAGAACCACCAAAAGAACCACCAAGAGAACCACTAAGAAAATCACCAAAGGGAACCACCAAAAGAACCACCAAAGGGAACCACCAAAAGAACCACCAAAGGAAACCACCAACGGGAACTACCAACAGGAACCACCAACAGGAACCACCAAAGGGAACGTACCAAATTGCACAGCGGAACAAAACTTTTGGGTTGAATGACAAATAGTAAAAAAAAAATTGATTAGCTTACACAACTCTAAGCACGAACCTTGCTCTAGATACCATGATAACATAAGAACATAAAGAGAAGAAACAAGGGAAGGAGAAATAAAATATCTGATAATAACATATAGAAAAAACCCCTAAAAGATACAAGTCATAACAAGAATATAAATAGGACAATATATCAATAGTATAAAGACTAAATTACCTTCAACTAATAAATACTAATCAATATATAATATTCTATATAATATTCTAACAAAGATATGCCAGATTCCACCAAGTATACAAATGGAACCCAACCATACATGCCCTCCAATTATGTCTTCCAAATCCTCTACACTAAGCACGATTTAACAATGACTAATCAGAAAAATTCTTGTCAATTTAAGTTTGCTCTTCACATCTTGTATCTCCTTCACATCTGCGAGGCAATCAACTTATGTTAAACCAACCACGAACCTACCTATGCATATGATCGTAAAATATGCATTGGCAACACGTCAGAATAAATCCTTCAAATGCTCCACCTGATATAGTTCATTCCAGCATGCATTGAACTTCGAAAAATGCAGTATCCATTCAATAGACATATGGTAATCTATCGTATTGGGCTGAGAACAATGTAGAAAATTTATGAACAGTATATATTATGCAGTATAAAATGATTATGATTGTGATTAAATATAAACTTAATCGTTGACTTTCATATGAACAAATTACAACCTATTACGTGGTTTGCATCTATCAACATAACTGCTTCACCTGGAATAATGATTATGGCACAAATTGGATATTAAAGCCATTCAGCTGCAAGATTAAGGCTCTAGGATGATATATCAATATTGATTTTCATCTTTACTTTCAATAATTTGAATAAACATTCAAGTACATACAGTAAACGCATGCACCACCTTCCAGGATTTCTTAACAATACTGCAACTAGTGAACAGAGTTTCCCATTTGCTAAATATTCTAGCTCATAATATAATCTTTCAGGAGGTTGGAGGAATTACATTAGTTAGATGCCATCCAAGTTCTTAAATAGAACAAATTATCACTGAAATGATTCATAAAGTTAGAAGAAATTCAACATGAAAAACAAAACAACAGATGCAATACCTCCCTTCTCCAAGACTAAGGCATCTTTTGTTCAACTCAGATATTGCAGATTCAGCTTCACCTTTTGTTCTAAAAATAACAAATGCTTTACCTGTAGGTAGATGAGAAAACACAATCAATGAAGGATCAAAAAGTCACACAACATTTATTATGTCCCACTGTATAGATATATATACGAATGAAAGAGCCACAAAAATATTCAAACGAGATTGTTAGATCAGTTTCAACTAATAGAAGAGTTTCCCTCTTGGATTGTCACATTGCATACAAATACAAATCCATAACTGTTCATGTCTCTGCTGATGTTCAAATTTCCATAAAGCTAGATCATAATCTTATAAGCTTGTAATCTTTAAAAGTCCAATGCACTGATAAAATAGGCAAGTAAAACATAAACAAGCTCTCTTCAGTAAAAAAGTAAAAAAGCAACTAGAAAATTTGAAAAGTTGGATCCCATATACCTCTACTTCGTATGATGTGTTTGTGTAGGATGGATCCAAATTATTCAGTAAACTCTGTAGTTTTAGATGCAAGATCAAGAAATTATAGACAAAGTAAACCAGTTTGGATCCCAGAGTATAAGGTCTGGAAGTTGTGAAAAGGTAAATAGCCTTCAGCAAATGAACGCTTTATGCTCTCTCTTTCACACTATTTCTCTATTATCCAAATCTATGAAGCATCACTACCAAATATGTTTTTAACTTACAATTAACTTTTTTAATTTATTATTTATATTTTCAGAACTAATAAATAATAGAATAATATTTTACATAAAATTAATTAATTAATTATTTAATCATATTAAATTTTTTAATTTAATAATAAAATATTAAATTAACTTTTTTAATAAAGATCAGAAAACTCATTCATAATATAGGTTAATATTAAATTAATACTATATTAATCAAATTACATATCAAATAATACATATTTTAATTTCAAAATTATATATATATATATATATATATATATATATATATATAACATAAGAATTTTTTTTTCTTTCATTTAATTTATCATGATATAGAATTTAATTTTATTATGTATCTCAAACTTATTATTTAGAATTAATGGATTCTTTTTTTATTAATTATCAATGTAAATATTTATTATATATATGTATATTAATAAATAAGATCTATTAATATTTATGAATAAATATTACCTCATATATATATATATATATATATTATTTGAATCATTAATATATTATTCATATTAATATTAAGATGAAGAATGGTTTAAATTAAAATATAAATTTTTTTTTTAAATTATAATAAAATACTTTATTAAAATAAACATTGTATTAAGAAATATAAATAAATAAAAAATAAAAAAATGTTTTATTGTAAAAATAAAATTATCTTTGCGATAATTAAAATATTATACACATTTGTTCTCAATAATAGTTGAAGTCAATTTAACTAATATTCTTGAAGATATTCAAGACATTGAAAAATCAATGGAAAGTTGGACACATAATAAATTATATAGATCAAGACAAATATCAAAATTAGTCACTGGTAAGCTATTGAAATGCATTACACAAAACACATTACATGCTCATTCCTTAAATTTTTCCAACTTCTGATTTGTTAAGATAAAAATATCATTAAATGAATCAAAATATCTACAATATTGTCCGTTTTGAAATTTAGATTTATTTTTTATCATAATTTTATTTTTAAACGTTTCAGTGGATTAAAAGATAAAAATGATTATAAACTATATTATTCATCTCAATTTTTAAACCATTTAACACTTTTGGGGTATATGATAATTGATAGATAAGAGATATCCTTCCTCTATTATACAATCTCTAAGATTTTGATATAAATATTTAAGAATATAATTAACATTTTAAACTAAAAAAAATTATATAATTTCTTAATATATCTACATTCACTCTAATTAATTATTTTTTTAATCCTAAAATATATAATGTATGACTAATTTTATAAAATAATAACTTATTTATAATAAATCATTTCTAAACGTCATATAAAATGGAATAAATTATCCTCTAAAATAGTTGATAAAACAAGACAATCTGTGTTGTTTCTTGTTTGTTAAAAATAAATCGAAATAGTCTAAAACATATTATAAAATGGAGTAGAAGAATATTTGGTTAATTAAACCTATCCAAACATAACTTGGTATCTCTGACTTTGTCATGTGTAGACTTTTCTACCTCGATATTTCAGCCATAAGATAGAACAGAACTAAAATTTCCCTATTATTAGTGAGTTAAGATAAAGATTAAAATAATGAAAGAACCTCAACCACATGAATATATGTTGTTGATCAATAAAAGAGCCTAAGAATCGGAATGGCATGACATGTGCCCTTGAAAACGCATGTGAAGGAGGAAAATGTGAATCTTAATTTGTGTAGTGTTGAATGTTGCAGTGCATTGAGAAACTATATAAGTTACAACAGTGAATGAGAAAAAACATAAGCATTCGATAAAAAAACTAAAACAACACTTGATTTTCACAAACAAACAGTTCAGTACAAGAATCAAGATGGACTCCCAAAACATGAGCTACCAAGCTGGACAAGCCAAGGGCGAAACTCAGGTCTTCCTCTAACTTTCTCTAAAAATTGCTGAGAAACATGATACTTTTATGTATTTCAAAATTATCTAATAGTTTCTTTTAACATTTGGAGAAATTATTGAGACTATCAATATTCCAATTAGTCTTTATTCCATGTTAATGTTTTCTTCCTCTTTTTTAAGAACTTTAGTTGTTTTAGCTTTAGTTTTATTTCAAAGTTCTATTCTTTTTAGGATTTTAGTATATGAGTGTGTATTTTCTTTTTTAATTATATATTTTGTATTTATAAGTACTGAGTAATTTTGTTGTTATTTCTTTTCGACTCCTTCTTAACTTATTTCGAATTGTTTTTCAGTTTCTTTTTAATTTTTTTCTAAACCACACATATAGGTACATGCGTCATTCAAGTCAATATATATTGTAGGTAGAGTTTAGAATTAGGTTGGAAGTGAATTTTATTTTATTATGTTTATTTTATAATATAGAATAATACAAAATTACTTTCCATGAATTCTAAATATGAGATCTATTGTGATCTTTTTTGTTATTGTACATGATCGTGGAATTATCTGAAATTTACGATGTTTTATCGAAAATTCAGGATAAGTTTTTATTGTAAACGATTCAAACTTAAATATGATAGAATTTTCCTTTAATAACTGAATTTGAGGTATCTCAGCCTACTGGAAAACTGATAAGGGAATATTCAGTACACATTTACATTCATATGTGGTTGAGTGATTAAAACTATATCAGTTTTAGAAATCAGTCAGAATCATAAACATTTAGTAGGTTAGACTATCTGTAATTTCTTCTGCATATGTGCTGACACTGACACAAGGTTTTTTGTGGTATTGCAGGAAAAGGCCAACACCATGATGGAAAAGGCTACCAATGTTGCTCATTCTGCTCAAGAATCCTTGCAAGAGGTTTCTATTTGCTAACACTTATCCTCATAAAATATTCTGAATCCATAATTTGCACGCAAGAGCCCTAAAAGAAAGTGTATTTTGTTGTGTGTAGGTTGGACAGCAAATGCAAGCTAAAGCACAAGGAGCTGCTGAAGCTGTGAAGAATGCAACAGGGATGAACGACAAATGAAGCTGAATGGATCTTTAATTATGCTGGACTTGGTTTCCCTTCAAATAAACCCTGTTGTGCTCATTCATGTATTTTACAGGAAATTTTTTTCATTCTTTTTCAAATGTAATCATTTTCTATTTTGTAAGTTCAGCTAAATCAGTTTCATTAGTGATTAAATATTGATGTTTCAAATATGGTTGTAGTATTCTCCATTATTAACTAATTCAAGGTTGAGATAAAATATAACTCTAAAAGAAACATTTGAATAAAGTTTTAAATTTTTTTAACAATATTTTACAAAATAAGTTATCAAATAATTTATACAAAGATTAAAAGATTAAACAGTTTGTATAAGGAATGTCTGATAATTAATTTTATAAAACAAAATTAAATAAAAGAATAAATATAAATATATAATAGATAAAAAAATATTTAATTTATACAAATTTATATAAATGGAGTTACATTTTATTTTTATTTTCTCAAATAATTTTTAAGATATTTTATTGATAAAGTATATTATGTTATTTTTTAAAAATCTATTTAATTTCTCTTAATTAAGAAATTAACTTAGTCACTTCTAGTTTATAAACAAAGTTTGAATAAAAGTTGGGGAGGCTCTATTGTCACTCCTCATTCTTCTATTGCCACTCCTTTTTACTCACCTTTTTTCTATTTTCCTAAAATACCCTTATTTAATTTGTTGTCTATTGCAACTCCCACTCAAACTATCTCACTCCTATGATTACTCTCCTTTTCAACCCTAAATTCATTTTAGCGCTAAAACTTTTTTCTGCATCAACTATTTTCACCAAAACTCTTCTTCTCCTTACTGTTACTCTCTTATGTTATGGAAGAAGGTGAAGCTCATGTTACCAATGAAAACATGGATTCACATGACAACCTCCTAATTCAATAGAAAGCTTTGAAGCAGAGATGAATTCATATTTTCAAATGATTGTCTCAGGTTTGATTTTTTTTTTTTGTTACTAGCTTTCTTTACCCTTACTGTAATTTCTTTCTTTCAAGAAATCCCAAATTTTCATTTATGCCTTTATCTTGCAAATTGCAATTTCTATATTAGAAAGGGGGATTTATGGTTCAGTTAATTGCATTTTGGGTTGAGGAATTCATGATTCATTCTACTAGTTTTTTCCCCTCTAAATTCATAATTTAGCATATGCTGCAACATGCTCAATTGCTTGTTCTCTATTGTTGATTGCTCTCCATGTTCTAAAGTATGGACTATATACAAGTTAAAAGATTGATGTTAATCAATAACGTGTACCTTGCTTCTTAGTGGTCTATGTACCTTACTTGTTCCATGTCAATTGATTGATTACTTTCTATTTCTTGTAGTTATATCACTCAATTGATTTAGTTAGCAACATATTAGTAGACTAGACAGTTTAGTTTGTTGGCTGCATTTTCATTCAGTTAACTGCATATAAGCACTAATACAATTGTATATATAAGACCTTGATCTGTTAGTTGCATTTTCAAATTTTTTTTCTTTTTTAAAATTTTTGTAAGTACTTATTCAGAAGGTTTATTGAAAAATAATTATCTTCAACTTCTTGAGAAAACTTATAATACCAGAGAAGAGCTTGTCGAGAGTGTCCGTGGTATTGCTTTCTCTTTAGGATGTGTAACAACAATAAAGAGATCTAAGAAATATGCGTATGTCATTATTGGATGTGATAGAGGAGACACTTATAGAAATAGAATTAATGTTCCCTTAGATCAGAGGAAGAGAAAAACTGCATCTCGTCTCACCAATTGCCCTTTTGAGATTTGTGGAAAGAAGAAAAAAAGAGATAGTGCTTGGAGGGTTGAGATAAAAAATGTATCACACAATCATGAATTATCTAATGATATCTCAGGACATCCATATGCTCGTCGCTTTTCAAAAGAGGAAATAACAATAATCAAAGAAATGATCATGTCTGGTATACCTCCACGACAAATTCTGACTTCACTTCGTTTGAAGAACACAGATCTTCGATCAATAGCAACAACTCTCTATAATACTAGAGCTAAAATTATTAGGGAGAGCCTAGTTGGTCACGTACTACGATTGAAGCACTGGTGGAAGAGCTTAGAAGTGGTGGTTTCTTCTATGAAATTGAATATAACCAAGAAGGTCGTTTGACTCATGTATTTTTTGCTCATCCAATTTCTATCACATTATCAAAAAGTTACCCAAATGTATTTGTGATGGACTGCACTTACAAGACCAATAGACACAAAATGCCTCTGCTGGATATAATAGGAGTCACTAGTTTTAACACGTTATTCTACTCATGTTTTGCCTTTTTGGAAAGGAAAGAGGAAAAAGATTATGTTTGGGCACTAACTATGTTCAAAAAAATGTTGGAAATCGATAATCATCCACTGGTTATTGTTTCAGATCGAGAGTTGTCCCTAATGAATGCAATAAAAGTTGTCTTCCCAAATACTGCTAATGTTTTATGTGTTTGGCATGTTGAGAAGAACATTCTTGCTAATTGCAAGCGTCATTTTGCAAAGGAAGATGATTGGGAATTGTTTCTTTCATCTTGGACATCTTTGATATAATCTCCAAATGTGGAATCATTTTATGAAGGTTGGAAGAGGTTTGCAAATCAATATATGGAATATCCTCAAGTTCTTAATTATATTTATAGCACTTGGCTTCCACAAAAAGAAAAGTTTGTAAATGCTTGGACAGAGAAGTATACTCATTTTGGGAATCGTGTTACTTCAAGAGCCGAGGGTGCTCATGCAACTTTGAAAAGATACCTTCAAGTTTTCACATGTGATCTTCGTACCGTAAAAGATAAAATGTGCAATGCAATTGAAAATCAATTTCAAGAGATAAAAGCTCAAGCTTATAGTGAGAGGATTCGTGTGCCACATAAATTCTGTATCCCCTATTTTCAAAATTTGGTTACTTGTGTATCTATGTTTGCCTTGGAGAAGCTCTTCAAGCAATATGAATTGGTATTTTCTGAGGATCTCTCAACGGTAGGTAAAGGTCATTTTTCTAAGACAATGGGTCTTCCTTGTGCACATAAGATTAAGGAGGAGAAAAAAGAAACTTTGGAAATTAATGATATACATCCACAATGGAGAATTGATGACAAATCATTTTCTAAGCTTGGTGAGGAGCAAGATGAAGAAGAACGATGGGAAAAACTTGTTGAAGGATTGGATTCAAAGTATAAAATATTGTCTCATAGTCAAAAAGAAAATGTGCAAAAGCAACTTAATCAATTTATATTTGCCTCTAGTCCTTTAATTCTTGAGCCTTATGTTCAATCTCATAAAGGGAGAAAAAAAGGTTCATCTTCTACCAAGCGTGAGCCATCAGCATTTGAAAGAAAAGAAAATGTGAAAAAATGTAGTTTATGTAAAGATAGTGGCCACAATTGCCGCACTTGTCCAAAACGAACTAAGCATGCTACATCTTCTTTCGTTTTCATGTAAATTGTTGTCTTACATATTGAATAATGATTAATTGAATGTTTCGTACCTGAATGTAAATGTTTGATGATTAAACTTAAGAGACATTTAACTTGCATTTTTAATTCTCTTTTGGATTGCAGCCAGGATTGTACAGGCTCACAGGGGGAAGCTTAAATATTTTTATCCTAGTCGACGCTTTCGATAAATTGCATATGATTTTATTATCAGTTACTTATTTTTGTTTGTCATGTAGTCCTGATGAGAAATTTTATTTTGGGGATTTAATGTTTTTTTTTTACTTGTTCTTGATGAGTTTATACATATTATGTCTATTTTGGGGAGAAAACAAATTTGACACAGATAACATATATATGAAGGATGCAGTGCTGTGATATTGTTGTCATTTTTTTTTACAGTGATATTATTGTGTTTATTAATTAGTATGAGGCCAAACATATATTTGCGAAGGAAAAAAAAATGATTGTGATGGTGTGACTGGCTATGATCTGGGAAGGAGGCCAAAGCAGTACCTGGTGGTGGATTTCTTTTGGAATATACAAGCGTCGTTATTTCATAGGGAAAGTGGAGTGAGTGTTTATAGAAATAATTGTTATATTAATTTATTTTTAAGAAAAAGAATGTGAGAGTTGCAATAGGCAACAAATTAAATAAGAGTATTTTAGGAAAATAGAAAAAAGATGGGTAAAAAAGAGTGGCAATAGAAGAATGAGGAGTGGCAATAGAGCCTTCCTAAAAGTTGTATGAAAAACACATTCCTAAAAGTTGTATGAAAAACACAACTCTGGTAGATAGAATACTACAAAAATTAAATTGTTTTTATTTATTTATTTTTCATTATAAATATTTTATTTAAATAAATAAATGTAAATTTCTTAAATTTCGAATTATCACAGAATTTATTTTATGTAAAAAAATATTATTTTTTTTTTAAAAATGAATAGTATTAAAATATATGAGAATAAACATTAACTAATTTTCAAATATTTAATCATTAAAAAATTATTTAATATTAAGAAATATACATATTGACACTTTTATTTTTTTAATATTAATAGTGGAAAGAATAAAAGAAAAAAAAGAGGGAAAGAATATAGAGAGTGGAGAGAGAACAAGGAGAAAAAAACATATAGAGAGAATAGAGAAAAGAGAGAGGAGAAAAGAAATAGAGTACAGGAATGAAAAGAAAGAAAAAAAGAAGAGGAAAATAATAGAAAGAAAAGGAAGACAAAACAAAAATAGAAAAGATTGGGAGAAAGGAGAGAGAGAAAAAAAAAGAATAAAATGAGAGAAATAGAGAAGAGAGAATGTAAAAAAAATGATTAAAAAATAATTTTTTTTTTTTTATAATCTTATTTTTTTTTAATTTTAAGTAATTAAATTTTGGTTTAATTGTATTTTTAGTTATTGAAATTTATAATAATTCTAATTTTATTTTTCAAAATTTATAAAAATAAAAATTAGTCTTTCAAAATTGAAAAACGAAATATGATTTTGCCTTTATACATTAAATTTGAGAAATTAAAATAAAAACTTAAATTTTTTTTTTTAGTTTTTCAAATTTATTATTTAAAAATTTAGACAATATTTTACAAAATTTAAAGAATTAAAATGATTTTTTTATTTAAAAAATTAAATTAAATTTTATTCCAATTTTCAAAAGCTAAAAATGTAATTAAAGCTTAACATTTTTATAAAGATGTCAAATTCTTCTTAAATCCCTATCCAAACATATTTTCTAGTAAAACCTTTTAAATTCTCGGAATAAATAAATTATCTCTTATATTCCTCATCATATTATATTTTCTCTTTTTTATAATTTAGCCTTGATTTAGATAGAAAGAGTATGTGAGATTGTTAGGAGAAAGATGAACTAGAATCCTCAATATTTTGATTTTGGTTAACAAAAAAAAGGTGAAGTTTTTCAAAACGACTATAAAAACTTGTGACAGAACAATATTGGTTCAATTTATTGACTACGGACTTCATTGATAAGTAATTTGTGAAGAAGTTCGGAATTTGACACTTCTTTAACAAACCTCAAAAAATACAACATAATTTAAACTAAGAGTAATTCCCCACTATCTCAATTTGTCCCCTTTTGGGGTGCACATATTCATTCCCCTACAAACAGTTAAAAACTAATTCCTTTCACAGTTTCACTCAAACACACAATGTCTAACATCAAACCATTTTCTTCTTTCACATTAACAAACCACGATTTCTAAAGCAACATCATCTTTAGAGTTGAAAAACAAAAGAAATGAGACCCACTTGACCATCTAGGTATGCCATAGATTTTGATCTTCATTGAAGCCTCTTTAACACTGACATTTGATAAGAGTGAGCTACTAATACAACTGTACATAGTACGCAATATATATGGTAAGAACATTCAATTTGAGGGTATGATTTTCACACTAGATTAGCTAGCTCCCAGCAGGAAAGAGAGACCTTCACTGAGAGGATCTCCTCTCAGGTTTACCCATACTCTACATGTCTAACAAATGATAACTGCATATGCTCCCACTTCAGTTGCTGTCACGAGGAAGTAATTGGATTTTCAGAAAGTACTACAGATCGTCTTATCTTTCCATTCTTCTTCTCATACTCTTGGTTCAATTCCTCCAAACGCTTGGATATCTGGTGAGAACCATAATGCAGATTTGTAATCCTAAATTATATACAAAAACTATACAGTCTAATAACATCAAAGCCATGTAATATTTGAATGGCCATTAGGTAGTGTGCAATCGATTAGTTATTTTATTATTGGTACTCGAGCAACAGAATTATAAAGGGGAGTGAAAACAAACCTGAAACAACTTGCAAATATTTAATTAGTATACGGTAGAGAACTAATTAACAAAAAGTGTAAAACGTTGAATACTACAACAACTTTTCAGTGTGCAAAAGAAGTTCTACTGCTTATACGGAGGAACAGAACTATACATAACTAATGATTATAAAGTGAGGGATCTACTTCTATACAAGTCTTTGACGATGATCTGGTTATATTCCTTTGATCAAACGAAACACTTGTTCATAAGGGAGTAAGTTATGTGGCATGTCTTATTCAATTATGCATCATCATATGGTTGAAGAACAGCGTAAAAAAGTAACATTGGTACCACAGCACGAATCATATCCATGCATTATGATTTAACTATAACGGCTCTAAATTATTAGGTGACACAGTGAATTAGTGTTAAAAGAAAATGTAATAATCATTTAGTCACTAAATAATTTTTTTCAGACACCAAATTTTCGAGACGCCTATAAAAATTTCCTAAGTTACAAAAGACAATATAGATTTGGTTTTAGTCACCTAGAACCGATCAAAGAAAGTCCCTTGGATATTCTCCATCCTGTAGGCCATTCCCATGGTGATCCAAAAAGAGAGAGCAGTGGGGCCAACAAATAAGTTCATAAAAGGGTAATCCAACAACCCAAGTATATTATCCAGGTCCTGAAGTTAAACAAATCTTATGAATCATTTAGGGTTTCGGGTTCCAAATGCATTTTCACTTTACCAAAATCTTCTATTTTCCCTTTACATCCTAATAAACTACCATACAACCTGATTATTTATTTCTGGCAAGTTTTATTACAATGATATACCATCAATATCTAATTTTCACATAAATTTGACTATATTTGCAGAGTTGAAGGTTTGGATGGCAGACAAACAAATTAAAAGGAGCCATTTTCAAAAGACTTTAGCTGGAAATTTCAAAACTTCAAAGTCCTGGATGCATGCCTGGGTGTACAAGGCTGTACAAAAGGTATTACACACGGCCATTCCAATTTGCACACCTTTAAAAAATGCACATAACATGACATCAAAGTATGCATGGCCAAACAAGCTTTTGCACAACATTAGATGGACAAATGCATATGCACGTTTTCTAGCCTCGATTGCAAGCTACCATATAAATACCCTTGATTAGGACAATTATGGTATTCCATATCTAACTGCAACAACTAGCTTTTGTGGACTGTTTCTCTCAAGGTTCTTATCATAATCATAATTAAATGCAAGAGAAACCCAAGGACTAAAATCTCACCATTAGTGAATTCTTGTTACATGAACGTCCTTGTTGCATTCTTTTTTGAATATTACTTAATCATGATAACTATTGAAAGGATTTTTGGTAATTGTGTTTAGCGCACACACTAGTATTCTTATTTATAATGAAAAGAGATACACTATCCCAAATTTTAGAAACATAAATAAAACTTAAAAAATATAAGAATTTGTTTGACTTTATTTTATTTTAATAAAATAATTTTAAAGACTAATTTTATGATATCAACGTGAGTTAACTAAAGGTAGTTACTTGTATTAATTTTTAATAGTTATTTTTAAGTATGAAATTAAATAAGGTTAGGAGACGAATAAAACTATGATTACTAGAAAAAAGAAAAAAAACTAATTTTACTATTTACTCTTCTAAAAAAAAAGTTATACGTGAAAATTAGATTTTGTAAGTGTAACAATACATAAACAAGATTTCATTGTCTTCTCAAACATATATTAGTCAAGGGAATTTTTGTTTTTGATGTGCATTTTATATGGACACATGTAACACCTTTGCTTAGATATTTCCCTATTTGAAGTAATCAAATCATATCATATTTTCCTATTTAATGTAATCAAATCATATTTTTAACACTCCTCTCAAGCTGAATCATGAGTCAAGCCAATTTACAAATGTCATCAACATGAGACACCTTGAGAGACTTAGTGAATATGTCAGTCAGTTGGTTGCTAGAGTTGACAGTCAGAACCAATGCATCTAGGGGAAAAGTCATGACCCAATAATGGGTTAGTCACAAAACAAGTCAAGGAAGATGGTACCTTCCAAATGCCATATTGAAAGGATTGTTGGTAATTGTGTTTAATGTACACACATGAGTATTTTTATTTATAATGAAGAAGAGATGCAGTAACAAGGAACAAAATCAATAATTAATAATAAGAAATATTTGCTTAGATATTTTCCTATTTGATGTAATCAAATCATATATGTTTCCTGTAATCAAATCATATCTTTAACAATAACAATCAAAATTTTTTTGTCCTAATAGCAGCAAATTTAGAACTTAATATTCAGCTCATGGGTACTACACTTGGTACTAAATCCCTTTATTACTTTTATGACAGGGTTCACCCTTATGTATATTTTGCACTCATGGTGTCCCTTGGCATATCTGTGTATATGTATTTCCTCATATAAGAATAAAAAAATTGGTTGTTAACTTATCTTTCTTAGATTCATAAGTTTTCCCATTTTCACTGTAAACTAAAGCATTCTCTTGAACAATCTCCAACCAACGTGATCCTTTACTTCCACATTTAAAAATCCATTCAACTCACCAAAATTGTTACCCACTAAATCTCTTATCCTACTCGCTGTTTCTCTTCTTACACAGACTTTCAATTCGTGGTGCCCTCAGAATCCTTTCTAATATTTTTTTCTAAAACACCAATCACTATCCTTCATTTCATCCTAGATTTTGAAGTAGTTTCATTTCTCCTTTCCTACTCATGGTATCCACATAAAGAAACAAAAACCCCATGCTAGGTAGTTAGGATCTCTCTTGCTATGCCTGTACAATCCTCACAAACCCTTTGGTCTCTATTCCTCACTTGCGTTTCTGTCATTGAAAATGCTAACATCAATTTTATTTGACTATCACTTTATGAAAAATGCAACATACATGAAAAAATATGCATCATGGTGTCAGACAAGAAGCAGAAGTTTATTAATTAACAACTATGTTGACGTGGAAAACTGCCAAATAGAAGAGGTATTTAAAGCATGCTCTGCATTTGAGTTGCATGTTCAAGATAGTAAATTCTTAATCCCAAGTTCCACAACTATTTGGCAGAGGTAAAAGAGTAGAGACAATGGTCAAGAAAAATTCGATATAGTAAAACCTTTTTTTGCTCAGACTTGGTTGAAAACTATAAGTAGACACATTTTCTACACACAGATTTAATATAGTTCAATATTTTGGAACAAGACCAACTTTAGAGATTGTATGAATACTATAATTATCGTCACTTGATCAACCAATTCAATAAATCAGAGATTTAAGAGTAACAGATAATACAATACGACATTCAATTTTAAAAGTAACTTGGTGTTTGACAAATATAATGCACGTTAAAAGTTAGTAAAGGAAACATAACAAGGAGGAAAACATGTATCCTGCTCCAAATCATATCATTTATGGTCCATGACAAAGTAGAACATGTGTTTTTGGGTCTATAGAAGTGAAAAAAAAAATGCAGAGAAAGGAAGAGAACCTTGATGGAATAAGCAAGTGGTAACAACGTATCTGGATTCATTGCATCCTCAGGGAAGTTTTTCAAAGCATGTATGAGTTTTTCAAAAGGTAGTTTAACCTGATAAACAAACACAAACAGTGAGTAGAAATTTTCTTTGGTTTATAACAGACACAGGTCACAAGATACCAACCAAGTCATCATGGCAGTGCTTTAATAGGGCCAAGCCAACTCTAAAGACAATTTTAACACCCTGGAAGAATAAGAAAGTTATCATTATAGGACCATAACTCTAACCAATATATGGTTCTTGAGATGGAAACCAGTGCTAACCTCATAGAGAAAGACATCCCAAATTCGAAGAGCCAAATGAAATGGAAAGGAATATGAAAATACAGTTATGAACCACTGGCTAGCATACATGCTAGGATTTATCATTTCATTGGAAAAATGTTCACCCAACTTCGGTAGATGCTCCCTCACCAAGCATTCAAATTGAGAGAGGTATTGCTGTACCAAAGGCAATCCTGCCTGCAATCAAAATAACAGTAATTTTGCTGACAAAAGAATTATTATCATCAGAGTATAATATTAACAAGAAACACGCAATTTAATACATATCCAGTTCTTTCCTCATAGAATATCATGTATCTTATATAAGACAGGGATAATACATTGACACCATCAATAATCCAAACAAACAAATTCATGGTACAAAAGAGTTACCAGATACAAGCCCTCCATTGGGGCATGAACGGCTCCTTTCAGCAATGCCACCAACAACCAAAATGCATCCTCCTCACTCATATAAAGAAGCAAAAGCCCCGCTAAAAACCCCATTCCCTGGAGTTTCAAAATGATCAATTATGAATTACTTCACAACAAGCACAAAAAGGTTATGAGTTCCTGAGTAAAACCTGAACATATCCAACATCTCTGTCAAAGACAGAGTAAGCTTTTAGAACATTGTAGAGGGACCGCTGCCCAGGTCCATGTCTCTGTTGGAAGAATACATGTGAAGGGAAGGTCCGAGAAATGTCTCGAATTATATCCAGTTCAGAGGCTGACGTCTCGTATATGACAAGTTGCTGCAGTAGGTACAATGTCTTGTCAATGCAAACTCCCAAACATAGAACAGTTGTGTAATAAAATTCAAGATAACTTTAAAAAGGAGGAAACCTCAGTATAAAATTTGTTTAATTCAAACTATCTCTTCGATTTCATACAGACTTGTTAAAGTTCAGAGAAAAGAAAAAAGAGTATCTGAATTAGAGTAAAATTATAGTAGACAAGATACAAAAGATAAGAGATCAGCCATATATAGCAGTGTAACATTTAACAGACTGTAACCAATACCTAACTAACGAAGAAGAGAAAACATAACAGATTGTAACAGGCTTCAACTAACTATCAACTGTTCAATCATTACAGAACATATACTACTCACTGTTCACATAGTAAAATACTACTCTGATAAAAATGATTCTTTTAGGAAGATAACTTCAAAGTAGGATTTCCACTGGAGCAGTCAAATAAAAATTGATCAAATAACTTCAAATATGTACACATCCATATTCAAAAAATAGTTTTTAAGCTATATTACCAGAAAAAATATTGTTCAACTCAAACCCAGAATATCCACCAGGATGGTGACATGTGACAGCAAGCACAATATACAAAGGGATAAAAAAAAACAAAAGACGTGCAAATAAAAATGGAGAATATTCTTCAGTTCATATTTATTGGAGAACTATAACAAACAACAGTGAGACAAGCACTGATCATAGGTTACACAATACTCTACAAAATATATCATAATTTTTCATCAGTATAAATTAACTTGATTACCTCATAAACTCCAGGGTTCATCAGCAATAGGTCTCGACTTCCAGATATCAATTGCCAAACAAGGCCCCTTAAACAATCTGGAATTCCTTTCCTTATTCGCCTTTTAACAACATGAGGTTTTCTCCTTAGGTAATACTTCCAATCACTGCCGCCAACCCCAATCATCTTCCTCCATTTCCTAACCCTTCTCTCCTCCCTATATCTGATGAAAGATAAAGGTAATATAGGTATATCACAGACTATTTATTTTATTCTCATTCATGATTAAAACACAGAAGAAACACATATATCAACAGGAGAAAAAAAAATACCTTTCATACTCATAGGCTGATCTACTTTTGATTAAGCCATCAGAAGTACTAACATCCTGTTTTACAAACCCAAATCTATCTAATGCTCTTGGTGAAGGAACTGGACCTGGCTCATAGTCATCTAATCTTTTCTTTTCCATTAAAAAATCACAAATCTGCTCCGTCAAACCAAAAGAATAACAACTTCCCTAAACATCACAATGATAAACCTGAAAAATAGATGTACAAAAATATTGATGTCACTATCAGTTTACAAAATTTATTGAAAAATAAATAAGTTTTTCATACACATAGTTACAGTACTTACTCATTTACTTTTAAAGCATACACTGCAAGTACGTAATAATCAGAATAAAATGTATTGTGAGATTACAGTTTGCTGTGCCATAACCCATAAGCATAAAATAAACATAGCAACCAAGAACCTTATCCGATATCTTTACATCCTAATCACCAACAAAATTGCATTAATTCCGGCCTCATACAAATTGGAGTAAAAAAAAGTCTATAAAACCAACAATGTCAAGAAGTTTTACACTGTCATCCAATCACAATGACAATCACAAAGTGAGATGTATGGTAATTTCTTGACTTTTATAACGACTACCTTCCAGGACATACAAATAATGATTTCTAATACGTCAAAAGTACAAAATCATTTACAATGAAAATGTATGTCTATTAAACTCATCGAATAATTCCTAATCCAATAAAGTAAACAACCAAAGACAAGCGCACACACCCAGAAAACAATTCAGGAGGAGTAACTGGATATCGCAAATTCATTAAGATCATAATTACAAAACACACTTATTTATTCTTCATTCAGTTACATATAAGTGAATGCCTGTTCTACGCAGAAGAACAGGTAAACGATGTGCTCCCAAAGACACATTATCTGTAAATTTTCATTTTTTTCTCCATTCAACATTAATCACAAAACCCAATAGCAAGAGAACAGTTACGGTGCCAAATTCGTGAAAATATAAATTATACAGTGGCGAAGTATCTAGAATTGAAGATGTAATTTAAGAATTTAAATAACATTACAATGCCCAATACACAACCCAGAAGCTTATTTTTTTTGTTTTTCATTATCCTTACCATCATTCCGCTCGAACCCTACGCCCATTGGTTTCAAATTGAAGAAATCATATATTATTGAACCCAATGGTGAGGGAAGAAACAGCAGGGGCACCCAAATTGAGAATCACCCGAACAAAGAAGAATGAGGGTGAAAAGATCAAAGATCAAAGATCAAAGGATGAATTGGTGAAAATTGGGAATTGGTAAATGAAGGGAGGGTGTGATTGTGTGGAATTTTGAGGGAACTCAGAAACAAGAAAGTGGAATTGGGGTGGCCGGCAACAATCTCGGAAGTGGGAAAAGGGAGAGAGATGAGCGATTTTTAACAAGAAAACAAGCAGAAGAACAAGGCCTCATTTTTTTTTTTTTTTTTCAGTTTTAGATAATTATGTTTTTTTATTTATTTATTCATTAGTAAGAAAATGTTAAAACAAGCAGAAAGAGAAGACACAAACCTGTCAAGTGAACCTGTCCAGAGCATTTCTGTTTAATATTAAGGATAGAAAAGAAATCAAGACATTAATTAACGAAAATAAAATGTTAACTATTTTTCATTCTTTAAATTGGGATAATTTAAGTTATAGTTCTTAAATAAAAAAATAATTTTTTAAAATTAAAAAAATATGATTTTAATTCTTAAACACTCAATTAAAAAAATTAAAAAAAATTCTAAATTTTAAAACCTAAAAAAACTCAAATTTAATATTCAGATATTAAAACTATTTTTATTTCAATTTTGATAAATTTAAGAAAAAAATCAAATTTGAAAAAATAAAATCAAAATTATTCAAAATTTCAAGAATTAAAAATATAATTATATCAAAATAAAATGTGACATTGTTTTATTTTTTTATGATAAAATTAATGATAATAAATCTTTCTCTTTTGGATATATTCACTTTTTTTTATAATTAAGTGATTAAAAGCATTTTGAAGACATGTGTAACATTTTTTATTTTTTTTATAATTATTTAAATTAATTATTAAAATACGAATATAGAAAGTATATTAATTTTGAAAATTGTTAAAATAATTGAACTTTTACTATACCAATTTGAGGGTTTTACTTAAAATTTTTATTCTTATCTATAATATTTTTTAATTCAATTAATTTCTAAATACTTTCTGTTTATAAGTTCCTAGTTTGCAAATTAATATTTAAATATGTTATATTAATTATAAATTAGTCCATAATTAATTTTATTATATAAACTGAGTTTCTGAATACTTTTTATAATTACATTTTAGTTTTTAATAAAATTTTAATATTTACTATTAAGTCCTTATTAATTAGACTGATTTTGTTACACCTTATATTTATATATATATATATATATATATTTTATTTTATTTTTTTATTGACAAAAACAAATATATTCATAAAATTTGTACTAGAATTACAAAAAACAATTACAAGTACATAATTATAAAAAGATGAGCTGAAAATTCAGCAATTAACAAGATAATTATCCCTCCCATTACTATTCAATGACTTAACCTACCCAACACAAGATAAAGCATTTATACACCATTGAGCAAAAGTCCCAAAATTCTTGTTAACTCTATTGATGATCCACGACCAAGTTCTGACTTGAATTAAATCAAAAATCTCATCAGCACTTACCTTTTCATTCCGAAATAACACATCATTTCTATGTAGCCAAATAGACCAAATCACTCCAACCCAGAATATATTCCATACACTCTTTATTTCTCGTCATCCAACAATGTTGCAGTAAATGCTTTTTTAGATTACTTGCCCTACATGTATTTATTCCAAACCACAAATAACATTTATCCCAAACAGCACTAGCTACCTTACATTCAAAGAATAAATGTTCAACATTTTCACTTTATAGTCCACATAAATCACAATTGAGATTTGCCAACTGAATTCCTCTTTTTTGTAAGTTGTCCTTGTTGCTATTCCTCCAATTGCCACTCTCCAAACCAAATGTACTGCTTTAGGAATTGCTTTAATCTTCCATAGCCTTGTGAAGAATTCTCTATCCTCCTCTTGCAAGTCTTGGTCTTGTTGAAAACTCTCCCATATAAGATTATATGCAGAATGTACAGAGTAACTTCCCAACTCACCACTCTTCCATAACCATTTATCTTCGTCACCCTCTTTTGGTTGCTTAGAATTTATAATATTTATTAATCTTTCCAATAAGAGTTCTTCCCACTGAAACCACCCCCTCCTCCACCTAATATTCCACTCTCATTCACCTTCCTTCCAGCAACCCATTTCCTCAATAGTCCCATTTTGATTGATAGAGTTGAGATACAACCTATGAAATTTGGATTTAAGTGTTTCATCCCCTACCCATTTGTCATGCCAGAACTTAATCTTCCTACCATTCCCCACCTTCCATTCAATTTCATTTTGAAACCATTTTTCTTCCACTTCATTTACCCCACAATTTTTTCTTAGATCTCTCCACCAAGTAGAACAATCATTTTCTCCTATCAAATCATCTAGACCTCTCCACCCCCCATATTTTGATAACATTACCTGTTTCCATATCCCTCCACTTTCATGTTCAAGTCGCCACCTCCACTTAGCCAAAAGAGCAATATTAAAATACCTGATATTAGTTATTCCGAGCCCCCCTTTGCATCTTTATTTACAAACGGTATTCCACTTCACCCAATAGATTTTCCTCCCGTCATTCCCCCACCCCCACAGGAACCTTTTCTGTATCTTCATTACCTCCTTAATCACGGTACTAAGCATTTTGAAAAATGACAAATAAAATAAAGGTGCCGAATTCAACACATTTTTAAGTAGAGATACCTGACCACCAAAAGATATATTTTTACCTTTTCATTTTGCCAGTTTCTTCCGAATCTTGTCGAGAATAGGTTCCCAAAACTGTATAGGTCGTTGATTTCCCCCAATTTGAATTCCTAGATACATGAAAGGAATTCTCATTTGTGTGCAATTCAGGATATCTGCAAACACTTCCAACACTCTACTTTCCACCCCTAATCCACCTAGTCGACTCTTGGCAAAATTAACTTTCAACCCTGAAGAGAGCTCAAAACATCTGAGAATAGTTTTTAGTATTAAGACATTCTGGTGTGTCGCCTCACAGAAAAAAATTGTATCATCAGCAAATTGTAGCAAACTGACCTCCTCATCTAGCCTCCCAACTTTCACTCGTATCAACATACTTTTGTTTTGTGCACTTCTCACTAGGCCTGCTAGTCCTTCTACCACCAACAGAAAAAGAAAAGGCGCCAAAGGGTTGCCCTGTCTAAGTCCTTTAGTCGGAATAAATTCTTTTGTAGGACTACCATTGACTAAAACAGAGACAGAAGCAGATAACAAAAGATTTTTTATCCACCCAATCCACTTCTCACAAAAACTGAATCTTCTCATCATGTAGAATAAGAAATCCCAACTCATAGAGTCATATGCTTTTTCAAAATCAACCTTTAGAATTAGTCCCTGCTTCCCTTTTCTCTTCATCTCATCCACCACTTCATTTGCCACAAGTACACTATCCAACATACATCTCTCTCCTAAAAAAGCACTCTGAGAATCATCAATTAACTTGTGAATATACTTTTTTAATTTGTTAGACAACACCTTAGTGACAATTTTGTATACGCAACCCACAAGGGATATTGGCCTGAAGTCGTTGAGATTAACAGGATTTTCCTTTTTAGGAATGAGAGATATGAATGATGCATTGCTTCCTTTGGGCCAACACCCATTCTTGTGGAAATCCATAAGAGCCTCCATAATGTCATCCTTTAATATTTTCCAGAAATGTTTTATAAATCCAAAGTTAAATCCATCCGGACCAGGACTTTTATTCCCATCGCAATTCCATACTGCCTCCTTCACCTCTTGCTCCTCAAACATTGTTGTGAGCCCTATATTATCTTCAGGGCTAATAGTTTCAAATTGAATCCCATCCAACAAAGGTCTCTCCCCCCCACTTTCCGTAAATCTCCCAGAGAAATAATCATGTATCTTCTTCTTCACCATATTTGGATCATCTATCCACCTCCCATCAATCATGATCCCTTTTAAATTATTTTTAGTTCTTTTCCAGTTAACCATTATATCGAAGAATTTAGTATTGGAATCTCCAAGAGCCAACCATCTAGTCCTGGATTTCTGCCTTGCTAATGATTCTTTTCTAAAACTTAACTTCCTTAATTCTGCAAATAGTTTTTATCTTTCTTTTTTTCCCACATCACATAGATTTCCGTTCTCATCCTCCAAGTCCATATCATGTATCTTTTCAGTCACCTTTTGCATATTCTGGTTTATATCCCCAAAATCCTCCTTATTCCACCTCTTTAAATCAAACTTAAGTAACTTCAACTTCTCCTTCATATTATATAATCCTGCCCCTCTTTTCTCATACATTCTGCCATGAATCTTTGACTAATTTCTCATAACCCTTAGCTCCCATCCACGCATCTATCACCCGGAATGGTTTGGGCCCCCAATCCGCACATGAATTTCTCATCACCAGTGCACAATGATCTGATATTGTTCTGAACAATGCATACTGAACACACCCAAGCCATGTCTCCAGCCACTCTTTTGATATTAGAAACCTATCTATTCTGCTTAAAGATGTGCCATTTGGCGTGTATCAAGTAAATTTTCTTCCTACCATCGGTATGTCAAACAACTTCATTTCTTCTATAAAATTATTGAACCTCCTTATGTGCTGTGACTCATTTCTAGCTTCACCGACTCCTTTCCTTTCATTTGGATTCCTAATTGAGTTGAAATCCCCCATTAGACACCACATATTATGACTTGTGTTTTGTCTCACCCATATTAGTTCCTCCCATAGTTGTTTTTTTCCTTTCTCATCACACGGTGCATAGACATTTATTACCATACATGCTTGTTGTTCTGACCCCCATCTTCCTGATATTCCAACATAACCCTTTCCTTGTATTGTGTTCTCCAATTTAAATTGTCATTTCTTCCAGATGGAGAGCAACCCCCCAGCCTTGTTCATTGCAGGGCTAACCACCCATTCAGCTTCATCATCACCCCAAATGGATTTGCACATAGCCTCATTTATTGTTTCACATTTTGTTTCTTGTAGATAGGCCATTTCTATCCCTTCATTTCTAATAGTTTGCCTTAGGTAATTTCTTTTCATTCCTGCCTCCCCTAGTCCCCTCACATTCATACTGAGTATCTTCATAATATTCCTGTCATACCCTCCCCTTCTTTCCCTATTTCTACCTTTCTCTTCTCATTGGAGTCTCTCCGTTCTAACTCTTTGAACCGACCAACAATTTTGCTTTCGTCTCCTATGAATGTAACTCCCAATTTTTTTCCCAAATCCCATAATTTTTCCACTTCAACAGGTCCATTATTTAACCAAAATAACCTATTGCAATTCTTAATTCCTTCATCAGAGATATTGTTGCTAACAGAGTGAATTGCTAACCTTAACTGTCGACGTTGAAGTGCTGCATTTGACTTTGTTTTCACCATTGCATTGCCATTATTCATGTCCTGGTATGCTTCCCGCGCTCCATCAAAGCCCATTGTGTTTGTTATCATCGACCTTCCTAACATTTTAGAGTTATAATTACACCTATCATCCTTGCTTTTTCCCTTATCCTCCTTTGAGTCCCCCTTCAAAGACCCAATTTGAGCATTATTGTCCACATCAACAGAATTAAGTAGATGTATACCCTTGGCCAAAGCATATGCTCTATCAACTTCACTTCTTGCACTCTTGGCCCCAAGACGTTTACGTTCCAGTGCAGCCCACATCATGCTCGGTCTATCACTCATTGTCCTACCTCTCTCCCTATTTATCTTTATACCATCTCTGAATGCCCTTTCTGAGTCACCTTTATCCTACTACCTTTCATTTCACTTTCCTTTCCTACTACCCAGCCATCTGATATCTCGTCCTGCAGATTTATAAGTCTTACATTCTTCTGGTAATCATGTATAGCTTTATCCAATCTTGGAATTACAGGACTTTTCTTTTGTTTTGATTTCTTCCCTTTTCCATCATTTTCCTTTTCAACATGTAGGGATAGTGTATCCTGCACCCAGGATTCTAGGCTGCTAATCTTGGGGTTGGTCTTGTCATTTTCTGACCTTTGTCCTAACTCCCGATCGTCAACTACGAAACCATCGGAGAGCGGCACCGAATGCTCCGAACAGGACGATACTCCCTGATTTAGATCAACACTAGCAATAGAGCTTTCATCTTCCTCCAAACAAATTCTCCCTGTAGCATTCCGTTTCAAGCAAGTATGAACCAAATGTTGCTCTTCAACAATGGATACTAACACCTCCTTTCCATTAATCTTAATGCGTCGGGAATAGTTAGCCAAATCACACACAGATAGACGAATCAATAGTTTTGCAAATTCTAAACGATCCATTTTCATTGTTGCTTCATCCACTGCAATCATCGTCCCAAAAGGGGCAATGACCCTTTCGAAGCACTGTTGCTCCCACAATTGCAAAGGAATACCTCTACATCTTACCCACACCACTCTGTTCCCAGAAACTGCGTCTTGTTCCCATGGTACAATTGACTCAAACCATAATGATAACCAATTGGTATTTTTCTCCACTTCATCCCGAAGATCCACTTCCTCATCTCCCGATAATAATATCAAATTGTCTCCAAGGTACCTTATTCTGATATTATAGACACCTTCCATAAAAAACGCTTCCTGGATGATCTTTGCCTTCAAAGGATAGAATAATCTCTCAACCATGCACATATCCAACCATTCTTTCCTATCGCAGTCGACATTTATCTCAGTTCCAACCCATTTTGGTTCTTCACCTTTTTCGATTTTCCCTTTTTTTCCCGAACCTTTACTCTTTCCTTTCACAGCTTGTGCATATGTACAATCCTTGTCCTTCAACCTCCACTCCTTAATGGTACCGATTTCCTTCCTCCGGGTGCTAGAAGTAGGCAAAATGACATGTTTCGTAACCTTCTGATTCTCCTCCCGTCGCCCAAATCTGGGTAAGTTGGCATGTATCTTCTTATTACCAATCCAAATCTGGTCTAACTTCCTTTCAAGTTTCAATAGATTTTTTACCCCTATAAAACGAACAAACCCATATCTTTGACCCTGTCTATTCAACTTCTTCGCTATGAACATCTCAGTTACATTTCCCCAGTTTTGAAATATTTTCCTCATATCAGTTTCCCCAAACGTAGAAGGAAAGTGAGAGAAGAAAAAAGTTACCATGTTATATATAAATTACTTAATTAATTCACAATAATTAAATTGGTTGTATACTTAATATTTGTTTTTATGGTAAAACTTATTCTATATTTTACCTACATATTTTTTTTTATATGAAATTTTAGTTTAATTATTTTAAATGGTAAATAAAAATCATATAATTGTATATAGATATTTTTTAAAATTATTTTTATAGCAATAAAAAGGTTTAAATATATTTTTATCTTTAATAAACTCATCAATTTTGTATTTAATTCTTCATAAAAAAATTATTTTATTAGTCTTTAATAAAAAAATTATATTTGGTTAGATTCTATCATTTTTTTTTCATTAATTATTGACTAGGTTATTAATTATTCACATTATCATTTATGTATTTATTCACTTTTTTTTTCTTTATTTTATATAAATAGCTTTTTAGTCATAATAAATTTATTTTTTTTCCCTTATAAAATTTTCTACTTTTATTTGTCCTAAATAATTTTCTTTTTCATTTTTTATTTTATTATTTTAGTATTTATGTGAGGATTGTATAAAACTAGACCACTAAATAATGTTGGAAAGTCAATAAAAAATCATTTAAAACCTACTTCCTCTCTTATTCTTATTCTTATTTAGTCTTAAACCTTGTCAAAGCCTCTACTTCCACGGTGAAGTACTCATATTTATGAAATTCCTAACACTAACATTATTCTCACCCTCCCTCTTGCTTATCCATATTAGTGAAGTACTCATATGTATACAAATTTCCTAAACCCTAAATTCTGAAATTCTTCTAAATCCCTAGTTTTCATTACAATAAGTTGTTTTGACAGTGATAGGGGCTTTCCTTTTCTCATTGTGTCTTAATCCACTTTTAGGATGTCAAACTAAAGGAAATAAATTTAAGTGTTTGTTAAAATGTCAGTGTAGTTTAAGGTGTTATTTGAATTAGTTTTATTATTTCTTTTATTTTTAGTCAAATTTGTTAAAGTTTATATAACTTTGAGTTCAATCTTATTTAAATAACTGAGTTATATAAATTACAACATGAAATTTTAAGACTGATTTATAACCATTATTAGCTTTTTATAACTAAATTTTATAATTAATTTTTCATATAATTGAGTTTCATAGTTTATTAGAGTGAATTTATGGATGATTCATTTATAGTCAAACTCATAAAATTAACTCTCAAGATGTTTTATATATATTTAAATGAATTTAAAAGTAAAGTAACATACTTATGAGTGTATTTAATATTAAAATAATATATTTATTTATAATCATTACTTTGATACTTGTTTCAACTTTTTTTTTCACTTTTTTGAGTTATCGCGAATTAGAGTTCTAGCTTTGGAGACATAGAATGTCCTGTTGCACATTGCTGAAGACAACGCTCGTCCATGTCTCAAGGTAACAAACCAGCAAGCTCCAAAAACCTTTCTTTGAGCTTTGAGCTTAACTTTCTTCTACTTCACGAATAAAGGTCTTATTTCTAATATTTTTCGCCATTAAAAACGAATGTGAAGGTTCCAATATGATACCAATTGATATAGTTTTAGGATGATTTAGAAGGAAGAATACAAATATTACCAAGAGTAACAAAAGTTGGTTATATAACAAGTTGTTACTATTAACCTCTAATAGATTCAACAATCCATCGGTGTCACCACCATCTATTGAAACGATATTTTTAATTAATTCTTATCTAACCATCTTATTATCAACTAATTATAATTTAATTATAGATTTAATTGATTTTACATAATTTTTTTTTCAAATTAAAATGAATCCAGAAATTCTATTTTATTTTACAAGATCTTAATAAAAAAAATTGTCTACAGATAAAAAATTTATAAAATCTAATAGAAAATGTAAATATTTGAATAAAATACTCTAATAGAATTTTGAACTTAATCAATTTTGAAAATTTTAATTGAATATAATTTTTTTATACTTTTTTTTTTCGGCATTTTCGGATATTTAAATGAATAAAAATTGAATAAAATATCTTAATATATATATATATATATATATAATTTGAGAGAAATTTAAAAGAAATTTAAAAAAATTAGAAAATATTAAAGAAAATGATTTTTCAGAATAAGTAAAAATAAGGATAATTTTTTTTCTTCTATTTATATATTTCAACTTTTTAAAAAATTGAGTTAAGATTCTCTTAAAATTCTAATCTCACCCTTACAATTATACAAAATAATATTTTATAAAATAACAATATTTTATTATAATATTATATCAATAATATTAAAGACATATAATTTTCTAAAAATTATTTTATAAAATAATAATAAAATTGTATGTTAACAATATTTTAAATATATATATTTTTGATAAAAATATTTTTATAATAACTCATTTGAATAATTACTTGTTATACAACAATTATAATATTTTATATTAATAATATTAAAAAAATATATTTCAATTAAATATTTCCCGAATAGGATAAAATATCTGTATATAAAATTAATATTGAAAAAAAAATAATAATATAAAAAAATATTTATATGATGTTTCACTATACAAAATATTTTTGATATGCATTCTTAATGAATAATAATGAAGTTACGATATATATATATATATATATATATATATATATATATATATATATATATGATTTTAAGAGTATAGAAAGTTGATTTATGTGATGAGAAAAAGTTTTACTAATTCTGTATTGGTTGCCAAATATTTTTATATTAAATTAATTGTAAATAAGTAGAAAAAAACTTTTAAAATAAAAAATATACGTGAAAACTCAGATACTTGAGTCAATATATATTTAATATAAACAGAATGATGATGAAATATTCCTCAAGTTGTGTCAATTTTTAGAACAGGATGATATCTCTTAGCTGAATACTTTTCTATATATTGTGAAAATGAAAATGGGTTTTCCTTTTGTATCAGTTAAAAAAAACACATTTTTGCTTTATAATGAAAACACTTCCTAATACAAAACAGAAATGCATTGGTTGTGAGAAATCACAAGTGAAGGATATTTTTTATTAAAATAAAAAACTAAGGTAAAGGGTGCAAATAGAAAATCTTGTGGTGCCAATAACAATATCCTATATTGATACTTTAATGGAAGAAGCCTAGGTCCATTGGAGTCATTGACATGCAAGGTTGAATTTTGGAGTCCCAAAGATCCAGGGACAAGATTGAATATGTAATACACTATTACGATATACCCAAAATAAATAATATTGAAAAAAGATATACCAGCCTTGTAGAAGCTTTCCGTTCATCTTCTTTGTCCACTAAACATAGTTCTGTTTTACATGACATAATAACATGAGATCAGGTAATACATGTCCTTCTTGTTAATGTTCTTTTTCATGTTTATGTTACTCTATATATGTTTCTGTGTAATTATGTATCTTCTCATCCTTTTAGCTTTTTAAGCTTCGAACTTTCCTTGTTGGGTAATGCCGTTAATGTGGCACTGGCAGGTTTTATGAGTATGTAGTTTGATTGTGGAAGAGGCATGGCTTGTTTTTCTTTACCTTGCAATACTGGGTCATTTATTACCCCTTCTGTGGCCCAAAGAAGATATTTTGGAGTGTGTGGAGGTTTGTGCACTAGCTCATTTGCTTTTAATTCTCTAGGGTTTAATCAATGCTACAAGTTTCAACATGAGTTTGTTTGGGACACGAAGCTAGGGTATTGTGGTGGTAGAGGTAGAGTTCCCTCGTTGAGGGTTCCTTGTTGTTGCAAGACTCCACATGGTGTTTCAAGTAACAATAAAATTGAGCCATTTGTGAGTAGAAGCAAGGGTGAGAGGAAGACTCACTATGGAAAGGGTGAAGGTAATAGGTTGAAGAAGAGGTTTTCATTGAGATTGCGACCGAGGTTACGGTTATTAGCTATGAGAATGAAAAGGGCTTCTATCAGGTCCATTTTGAATGAGTTGCGGGTACTTATTCGTAAGAACATCAGAGCAGTGGCATTTTCTGCCTCGGTTTCTGTTGTGTTCAGCCTTTGTTTCTTGTTTCTAAAATTGACTGCACTCGCCCCTGCAAAATCTGTTCCATATTCTGACTTGATCACCAGCCTTCAGAATGGATATGTTGAAAAGGTTTTAGTTGAAGAGGGGTCGCGGCGTATATATTACAACATGAAGTCCCAGACTGTTGAAAATGATTATGTTTCTGGTGAAGAATCCCAAGTTGCAAATATTGATAAGATAGGTAGTGAGGGTACTTCTAGGGCTGGCCAAACTCCACCGGTGAATGTACTAAAGAAATTCTCTAAGTCTCGAGCTTCAATCCCTGAATGGCAGTATTCCACAAGAAAAATAGATCATGATGAAAAATTCCTTATTAGTTTGATGAGAGAAAAAGGGGTTACATATAGCTCTGCCCCTCAATCCGTGTTGATGTCAATGAGGAGTACTTTGATAACTGTGGTAACACTGTGGATACCTTTAATTCCATTGATGTGGCTTCTATATCGTCAACTTTCTGCTGCTAATAGTCCTGCAAGGAAGCAGAGGCCTAATAGTCAGACAGTAGGATTTGATGATGTGGAAGGTGTTGATTCTGCAAAAGGAGAGCTCGTGGAGGTAATTATGTCCTACTAGAATGCTTATAAATAATTATGTTATAGAAGTCATTTTTCTGTTTTGCTAGTTTTTGTTAAGAGTTGACCGTTACCATTGACATAATTACTTTTTATTCCACTGGAGAAATATCCTGTTGTGTTCACTACTAAGTATGAGTTGGGTGTGCAGTTAGCAATCCTTTTGTGCTTATTTTTGACAGATCCAGAATGCTGGGTGCTCTGTGCTAATTGCTTATTTGTGCAAGTAATATTAGAATCTGAATTATTGTTCTTTTTTTTTTCCCTTTGAATTCTCAAAATCACGTGGCCTGATATATTATCATCTTCAGTTTATAAAATAGCAAGAAAAAATACGTGAACTTTTTTGTTGGAGAAGATCATTAAGGCTAACTGGCATGGTAGTATTATAAACTGAATAATAGTGTTGGTAGTAAGTTAGTAGTAGTTTGCTAGAAATGATAAACGTCTTTTGTTTTTTTATTACATTTTGCATTTCTATAAGTAGGAATTAGTGATCAATGGTATAATATTTAGGTTTAGCTTATTACATGACAAAAGGCATAAAAGCTTTAGTATCATGAGCTAAGAAAGTGCCACTAACTTCATGACAGAATTTATAGATAATATTCTGTTTTTCGTATATGTTATAACCAAATTCTGAATTTATTATCTCAGAATCATTATGTTCAAATCCATTTGACTGTCCAGATAAACGAAACTTTGATCTGGCAATTTTTTTGTGTCAAACGCAAAATCATTTATAGGTTCTGTTATACACTTATTTTAGATATTTTCAGTAATAACATTGAAACAAGGTTTCCCTGCCAATTAGATATGTTTAACTTAATGGTAGTCATTAAAGTTACTCTTGCCTCTTAGTTATAAGTATAATATCCTGTGGCAATTAGGTGCATTGTCTTGATCGCATCAAATTATTGTAGATTGAAAACTAACATTTGTATGTACTATGTGCTGAATAAGGACAGATATTAGACAGTTGGCCGTTTGGTTAGTTCATTTAAAAGGGTTGATTAATGGAGGAAATTGGATTAGAGGGATTTGTTCTGTGAAAGAACAATTCTTAGTGAACGGGAAAAGGAATCGTTGGAGAAGATGTCCCTCTCTTGGTCTCAAAAATTTAATAAAATTGTTCATTTCTTTTCATTTGTTACTATCTATTTTCCATTTCCTCTCTTGGTTCATAACATGTTCATTGATTAATGTCCAATGTAGATCTCTTTGGGATATGTAACCATTTTGTGAAAATATTAGAGAGAGAAAATAATGGTTTGGAAGAGTTATATATAGAGAGATTGGACAATATACATGAAAAGTTTATGATGAAGCATGGAAGAATATTACATCAAATTCTGTCTATTAATTGATCCCATCCAATCGATGAATATGGAGGACTACATTGTAATAACTGGAAAATAAATTTCTAATTATACTATAGTGGATTAAAATACTTTTTAACCAAATGGCTTAATATATTGATGGTATATAATTTTGGTAGAACTTTTCTTGTCAATGGTTAAGCAACTTCATCGTGTTATTGTTATTGACACTGTCCCTTTTTGTAGGTAGTTGCATGTCTGCAAGGGGATATAAATTACCGAAAGCTAGGGGCTAAGTTACCTAGAGGTGTGCTGCTGGTTGGTCCTCCTGGAACTGGTAAGACACTACTTGCACGTGCAGTGGCAGGAGAAGCAGGTGTACCCTTTTTCACTGTATCTGCTAGTGAGTTTGTGGAGTTGTTTGTTGGAAGAGGGGCAGCTAGAATCAGAGACCTTTTCAACGCAGCAAGAAAATTTGCACCATCAATCATATTCATTGATGAACTTGATGCAGTTGGAGGCAAGCGAGGAAGAAGTTTCAATGATGAACGTGACCAGACGTTAAATCAGGCAAGTTTCAATAATATATTTTATTTCTTTAGCAGATACAAATTATCAACAATTGGTTATGTTTATGGCTGACTTGTCACCACTGAATATAGAGTAATGTGTTGTGGGAAGATAATGTGCATAAGTCCAGTTTCATCAATTATTTCACAGTAATAGTATTTTCTACATGAAAGACAAATACTTCATATGCTTTTAATAGTTGTTATATGCTCTAAGCTGAATTTTAAAGTGTCTACTGTCTATGTAGTTGCTGACAGAAATGGATGGATTTGAATCAGAGATGAGGGTGGTAGTCATTGCAGCAACTAACCGGCCAGAAGCCTTGGATCCAGCCCTTTGTCGCCCTGGTCGTTTCTCAAGAAAAGTATACGTAGGTGAACCTGATGAAGAAGGAAGGAGAAAAATATTGGCTGTGCATCTGAGAGGAGTTCCTTTGGAGGAGGACACTAACATCATTTGCCATTTAATTGCTTCTCTTACTACTGGTTTTGTAGGTGCTGATCTGGCAAATATTGTCAATGAATCCGCATTGCTTGCTGCTCGTAGAGGTAACACCAACTTACAATTTTTATATTTAATGTGCGATTGTCATTGTAACAATTTATTTTAGAGAAATAATTACTTTTTTTTGTAGCTTTCTAAGGGAACTTTGAAAATTTAAGCAATTATTTCCTAAAAATTAATCCTAATCCTAACCAAACATGCACTATTATATTCCCACTACAATTCCTTCTACTTCTCTTTGCCTTCATTGATGACTTATTTATTTTTTTGCTCTAAAAATGATATGTATACACTTTCAAGTGTGATGAATTTTGGAGCGACCTAGTCATGTGTATATATTTGGACTTTGCAGGTAGTGAAACCGTGGCAAGGGAAGATATAATGGAAGCTATTGAAAGAGCAAAATTCGGAATCAATGATAAACAATTGAGGTCTAGTAAAATAAGCAAGGAGCTATCCAAGCTATTCCCTTGGATGCCATCATTGATGGGAAAAAATGAAAGAAGACAGGATGACCTGCAAGGACCATTCGGTTATCAATCACTGAGTTCATGAATTTTCTTGTTAAATTTGTTTATATTTTTTCCTCAATATTTGTTCATTTCATTGTTACTACAATGCTCGAAAATATACAGTCATCTGAGAGGGAAAATATGGTATAGCTGGTAAAAGCCCAAGTTTTTTACCTCTAAGCACTTGATGCTACCATTACCTAGTTCATTATGCTTTTCTAAGGATAGGATAGGAGATTTTTTACACCCAAGCATTCATTATATGATATCACTAGCAGTACCTTACACAAGGAAGACAATAAAATCATAAAGTGATAAATATGTCTTAGAAGTTCTTACAAATGGGAAATTTCAATTTTAGTCTCTAATAAAATGGTGTCTTTTTAGTTTCTGATTTATGAAAATATGTCAGTTGTCATCCTTGTCTTTCCTTTTCTCTTTGTAAATTTTTAATAGGGATTATGTGACATTTTCACAAATGAGAGACTTTTTCTTTAGGGACTAAAAGCAAAACATTGAATAAAAACATCCATAGCCTGGAAGTCCACTATGCAGCATTGAATAAGTTCTCCACACCACAATGCACTGTCTGTATCCAGCAGGTGATTGCCTTATCATGTCATTCATAAACATTGTTCTGTTAGCTGTCACAACCTTTGATATTTGGTTTCACATAGTTAATATTGTGCTTCTCATTTCGCATCACAAATTTGTCAATGAGTTGGTCTTCCTGTATCACTGAACCAGTGGGTTTTTAATAGGCAAATAACATTTTATTCATGATGGCAAAATGTCATAGGTAGTGGTCTAAGCCATAAACATTAAATCAACTGTTTTACATCAGTTACTAGAACAACAATTAAGTTACTAGTTGTACCAAACAAGCTAGAATATTTGGGCATACATAACCCACAGCAAACTCACATAAGACTATAATGCACTCAAGAATATTTTAGTAAATCTGCACAACTATTTTAAATCATTCAAACAAATTGTAGACTCAGAAATCTATTGGTAATATAAAGAAGCATTTTTAAAAACTTATCTTTAACTCAACAAAGTGATTTACATTCTTCATTCTCAAATACGTTCTGCACGCAAGATTGAGTATTCTTGAGAATAACTTATATAGGAGAAAAATTTCACAAAATAACTTAGGAAGAGTGAGGGAATGAAATTTGAAAAATTTTACAAATGACAATTATTAGGAGAAAATGAAACTTATATAGGTTTCCTCCCTTAAGCTATTGGGCTCAAGGTCCACCCAAAACCTTGGTCCGGCTTAGTCTATTACAATCTCCTCAACAAAATTTTTTTATCATTGAAAATTATACTCACTATCAAAGAGAAAGAGATATGAAATTCTTAACTCGTCTAATTCCCAAGTAAAATCACCAATCCAAGTATTCCACAACACTTTCAACATATTAAATGGTTCTCTCCTCTACTATCTTTACGGGCAAAACTTCAAAAGATAGCTCTTCCTAAACCTGAATATCATAAAACTCTAGAATGTGACTAGGATTGTACACATTTCTTTAACTACGACACATGAAACACGTTTATGCAACCTAGCCAAATGAGAAGGTAAAGTCAATTCATAAGTCACTAGACCTATATGTCTAAAAATCTAGTATGTTCCAATGAACTTAGGAATTAGCTTCCTAGATCGGATAGTTTTCCCTTTTCCAATCGTCAGCGAGATCTTTATGAACACATGGTCCCTAACTCCAAACTCCAAGGATCACTGTAACATCCCAATTTTTGAGAAAGAAATATATAATATAATATTTGTAACGTAATTATTTAACTAAATAAAATATAATTGGGTTTAGAAGATAAAATAAAATATCTTATAAAATAAAATATTTTGTTATAAAAAGATATTGTGAGATTATTGATATTTTAGAAAGATAATTTTGTTAATATTTTGAAAGATATTATTAATTGAACCTGTTCTTCAGAAGTCCGACTCTACTTATATAAATAGGCGTTAAACCTTTTCTATTCTTCATTCCAAAATTTCCCTAACGTTTGGGAAAAACCTTAGAGGAGGCGACCGGAGGCGACACGTGAGGAGTTGGGCGCATAACATCTAAAAGCTTCGCGTAGCGTAATTCGAGGTAAGAGGGGGAGTGGGGAATGTCTCGCATATGGGATGCATATGAGGATTTTGGGTAGAGAGGCAACCCCTAAGCCTCATAGGATTGTTTATTTTGAGGCAACCATAAGTCCTCAATATGAATTTGAGAGAATTATCCTATATTTATAAAAGTTGATGTTTTTATAAATTATTATAAATTGTTCTTTTTATAAATTATTATGAGTTGTTGTGTTTATAAATTATTATAAGTTGTCGTTTTTATTACAAGTTGTTGTCTTTGTGTGTATATAAACAAGGTATATAGGCTGGAAACCAGTTGTTAACATCCCTTCGTTTGAAGGTCTAAGATGCATTCTGGTATAACAACGCCACGTACCACTTTTTTTACTCATAGTTTTCTTCTTTTACAACAACATTTAAATATAACTGGAGATACTGGTTGAAATGTGATAAAAAGTTATAATTAAACTATTTAGTTATGTGATGTGTGATTTGGTGATGTATTGTGATTATAATTGGATTGCGAAATGTGATATTGTGAAAATTTCAGTAGAGTATTGAGAGACTCATGAGTTATTGCGTTGTTTGCGAGTTTGTGGTGTGTTTTGAGAAGTCTAAGCGATGGCTTAGCAGTGTGAAAATCCAAGTTATTCTTGGTCATTTGTGAAGTCTAAGCAGAGGCTTAGCAGCGTTAAAATCCAAGTTATGCTTGGTCATTTGAGATGTGTTATGCATTTGTGTGTTGCATTTGTGTGATCATATTTCATTCATTCATTCATACTTTTGTTGGGGGTAGATGTGATCTATGAAGGAGGGTCTTTATGGTCTTCTACCTTGACCTTGGGGATTTTAGAGCAGGGAACCCCTCATTTAAGAGTTGAAATGACGGGCCACCACGGCCGGCTATACTATCCTGACTGGCTCCTGTTAGACTCGTTCTAGTGAGAGTGGATTGATAGGGTCCTTAGATCCGGTCCATGTCCTCCTGGACTACTCATTTGCGTTTGCGTTGCGATGGTACCACATGCATTTAGAGATAAGAGCATAAGAGCATTAAAGCATTTGAGTTTGTGACTGAGTGTGTATTGATGTGTGTGATGCCTTTTGTGTGTGTGATGTGTGTGATTAGTCTACCTATTTTTCTTATATGTATCTAACATATGTGAGACATATTCCTCACTCTTCTATTTGTGTGGTTGGTGTTTTGTTTGGGTTAAATGTTCTTATAGGTGAACATGTCGGTGATAAGGACAAAGAAGAGTTGAATGAGAAAGCTAAGTCTCCTAAGCCTTGATTTTGTAAGTGCTCTAATTAGGTGTGAAGTCGGGGAATAGAAAGATTATTTATTTGAAAGAAGCCTATTTAAAGTTTATTATATTTTGTTAGTAAGAACTTATAAAGGCTATTTCAACGCCTAGTAAAATTTTATTTGATTTTCTATATCCTTAAAGAGTTATTATTGTTACTGGATATACAGTGGTGGTGTGAGGGTGTATGTCTAGGAACGTTCTGGCTAGGAAAGACTTGGTATTTAAGAGTGTCCGTAGTGACCCACCTCTCTTTCCAGGGAACTTACTGGGTGTACTAATTCACAGTCTACCGCCGTTGTTCTAGTAGGCAATATGACTCATAGTAAAAGTTTTATTTTGAAATTTTTTTTCTTTATTTATTGTAATTTTTATTTATGAAGAAAATATACTTGAATTCTTTTTCGGAAATTTTATATTTATTAATTAAAACGATTTGGGGTAGAAGGGTGTTACAATCACCTCCTCTAATCTACATATGACTTTTGCCTACTTTGCTAAGTCTTCATCCACTCCTAAATTATCTTAATATTTTCCATAGTTTGTTGAAGCAATTCTGGTCTAACCCATATTCTCTCTCCATCCTGATACTAACACAAAGGGGTTCTGCATTTTTGTTTATACAATGCCTCATACGTGTCATCTCAATATTCGCGTGAATACTATTATTGTATGTGAATTTCATCAACGAAAACACCTCATCCCAAGATATATATTTGAATATTCACATCATGTTTTTTTAGAGTAAGTTAAGAAGGAAAATATAATGATAGATTTGTTCCTTATTGAGAGGTATATACTAATTAATTTTTAAGTGGTATTGAAGAGTTTATGACTATTCTAGTTGATAATAAAATGTTTTGAGTGAAGAAAAAATAAGATGTTCGTGTAAGTAATATAAAAGTGAGATATTTTTAATACTAGACGAAGTAAATGTTCACATTCTTTGAAAAGAATTGACACCTAGTATTAGTGTTGGACATCCCATGAAAACAGAATTTCTTATACTAATGTTGATGGTGATATGTATTTGATGTTGGGTAGTAGTCATCAATGAGGTTATGAAGATGTCAATAGACATCAAGATATGGTGTTTAATGTTATTGGTCTTAATCATGAGCAACATTTTGTTCAAAATGAAGAAGAATTTCCAAATTTGGAAGCTATTAAATTTTATGAAATGTTGAATTTAACTCAATAACCATTATGGTAAAGATGTAAATATACATCAGAGTTGTCTATTGATACCATCATGTTGAGTATAAAATCTAAATACAATGTCACAAATTTGTTTCAATGATGTGAAGTTTATGAAAGAGTCGAGCCATCTTGAGAATGTCATTCCTTCTAATTTTAGGGAAACAGAGAATTTTATAGTAGGGCGAGGTTTCTCAAAGATAAAAGATAGATTGTTGCATTAATGGGTGTATGTTGTATTATAAAGATAATAATACTTTGACAGAATGCAAGTTTTGTAGAAAGCCTCCATATAAAGCACACAATGAATGTAAGATAAACTCTAATGATGTTTCTATGAGATTTGCAAAGCACATGAGGTGGCATTGTGAAAATCATAGAGAAGGTGTGTTGTGTGATTCTTTGGATATGAAAGTTTGGAAATACTTTGATAAATTGTATGCTGAATTTTCCTTAGAATTCTTAAAGTATTAGACTTGACTTGTGTGTTGATGGATTTATTTCATTTAGTTAATCAATAATACCATATTTTTGTTGGCTAGTAATTGCTAGACCATATAATCTATTATGTATAATAACTCTTTATATGTTCTTAACTTTTATCATTGTAGGTCTATACAATTCAAAATCTAAAATCGATGTGTATTTGCAGCAATGGGTAAATGAATTACAATAATTATGGAATGATGGAGTAATAGTGTATGATGCTTAAAAAAACATTTTTTTTATTAATACATTGATGTTGTTTAGGTGGAGTATTATTGGAAAATTTGCATGTCCAATATGGATGAAAAAATCAAAAGCTTTCTCACTAAAAAGTGAAAAGAAAATCACTTTGTACAAAATTAAGAAATACCAGCTCCTCTTAGATTAAGTGGTGAACAAGTATGAGATATGATTTCTAACATTCCTAAGTCGATATCCAATGTTCTAGGTCGTGGATGTTTCTGTAATTGGATAAAGAGAAGTATATTTTGACATTTATCATATTGAAAACACAATCTATTGAAACACCCTATAGATGTTATGTACATAGAAAATAATATTTTTGAAAATATTTTTCATACTATTATGGATAATAAAGAGAAAACAAAAGACAATGGGAATGCACAATTGGACTTAGCAATGTATTCTCAAAGAAAGAAGTTATTGTTAAAAATAAACCTTAATGAAGATGTATAAAGTCTAAGCCAAATTGTATTTATTGAATGAAGAAAAGAATGGTGAGTGGGTTAACGAGTTAAAGATACCAAATGATTATGCTTCTAATATTACTAAACGCGTAGATACAAAATGTATAAGATTATATAGGATGAAAAGTTACAATTGTCATATTTTTTTGGAATGTCTTCTCCCAATAGTGTTGAAAACTCTTCATGAACCCATATGAAAACCCTTAACTGAGCTTAGTCAATTGTTAGAGGTTTGTAGTGTTACACTAAGGTCATTTGTTGCAAATGGAACAAAACATTACCATAATATTGTGTAAGTTGGAGCACATATTTCCACCTACATTCTTTGATTCTATGGAGCACCTACCAATTCATTTGCTTTCAGAAGCTAGGATGGGTGGACTAATTCAATAAGTTCTATGTACCTATTTGAAAGTTAAAAATAAACTTTTATACAATTTTATATCTATGTCATTATGCAATTTACTAAATAATTGGTATTACATTTTTTTACTTAAATTTCTAAATAAAATTAAAAAAACAATGAAGAACAAGAGAAGTGTGAAAAGGTCTATTTGTGAAGCATATTTGTTACAAAGACATCCTATTTTAGTTCTCACTATTTTGTAGCTTCTACTTGTGCAAACAAAAGAGTTCATTAAGATCATATTCAACCAACTTTGTCTATCTTTAAACTATTTGGACATATAATTGATAACGAAAAATGACTTAATGATAGAGAAATACCAACTGCTCAATTATATGTTCTTATAATGAGATTAAATCATTTATTGAGTAAATATCAATAACTATATATATATATATATATATATATTCATTTCAATTAATTTAACAATAGTTATATCTTTTTTTTTAGATCAGCAAAAATAGATATATTAATAAAATTGGTACCAGAAGTACAAAAAATAATTACAAGTACATAATTGTACAAAGATGTGCGGAAAATTCAGCACTTAACAAATAATTATCCCTCCCATTACTATTGAATGACTTAACCTACCCAACACAAGATAAAGGATTTATACACCATTGAGCAAAACTCCCAAAATTCTTGTTAACTCTATTGATGATCCATGACCAAGTTCTGACTTGAATTAAACTAAAAATCTCTTCAGCACTTACTTTTTCATTCCGAAATAACACCTCATTTCTATGTAGCCAAATAGACCAAATCACTCCAACCCAGAGTATATTCCATACACTCTTAAGATCTTTATTTCCCGTCATCCGACAATGTTGAAGTAAATGCCTTTTTAGATTACTTGCCCTACATGTACTTATTCCAAACCACAAATAACATTTATCCCAAACAGCACTAGCTACCTTACATTCAAAGAATAAATGTTCAACGTTTTCACTTTGCAGTCCACATAAATCACAATTGAGATTTGCCAATTGGATTCCTCTTTTTTGTAAGTTATCCTTTGTTGCAATTCCTCCAATTGCCGCTCTCCAAACCAGATGTACTGCTTTAGGAATTGCTTTAATCTTCCATAGCCTTGTGAAAAATTCTTTATCCTCCTCTTGCAAGTCTTGGTCCTGTTGAAAACTCTCCCATATAAGATTATATGCAGAATGTACAGAGTAACTTCCCAGCTCACCACTCTTCCATAACCATTTATCTTCATCACCCTCTTTTGGCTGCTTAGAATTTATAATATTTATTAATCTTTCCAATAGGAGTTCTTCCCATTGAAATCACCCCCTCCTCCACCTCATATTCCACTCCCATTCACCTTCCTTCCAGCAACCCATTTCCTCAATAGTCCCATTTTGATTGATAGAGTTGAGATACAACCTATAGTTTTTTTATATCTAATTAAAATATTTTTTTTAAGTATACATGTACAATCTTTGAAAAACATATCTAAGAATCATCATTGATAAAAAGATGAAATTTGATTTTTCACAATGGTTTAAAAAATATATAAGTACTGATTTAAAAAAATAAGTTTGATACCACATTTTATCTTTAATTTATAATTTTTATTTGAATAAGTAAAATAAAATCATCAATTTCTCTGGTAACTGGATACAAATGGAACAGTTGAGAGATCAAGTGAGAATATCCGATATTAGTTTATTATGGTCATTTTCTTCGTCAGAGAGCTTTTCCCATTATGAGTCCTTGACTTGTTTTGGATTTCTGATTTTTCAACTGCCAGCATTGTAGTGTGACAAGTTCATTACGAAGGGGAGTGGAGGAAGTTGGAAGGTGAGGATCGAGATTAGAATAGTCACAGTCTGGATAGAACCCAACAAGTGGTGTGGAGGGAAAGACAGGCATGGGACATGCCAAAGAGTGTCGAAGGTGATACACAGAAGCCTCTCTTCCTCTCCAGGTACAGCCTTGCACATCATGCATGCGCCCTCACTATCACAGAGAAGCTATGTAGTCATTGTTTTGTTTCTGTCTGCTTGATGAACTAAGCTAGGTAGTCATTGTTTTGTTTATGTTATCTACTTGATGAACTTTAATGTTTTTGTTTTTGTTTGTTGAAGAGTGAGACAAATATGAAGAGGAAGTGATTTTGTTTATTGAAGAGGAAGAAAAATAAGAAGGAATTGTTTTGATTTGAATATAAAATTATATTATTTGCATAGTTGAAGAATGACAATCAATCAACTATAGGCCTTTCATCATGTCAATTATCTTTTCTCTGTTTTTTTTACTATTACCATTAAATTATCACATTACCCTTCTTTTAACCAACCATTTTTTTTACATCATTATTCTTCTCATCCTCAACAAAATTATATATATGCCTTTATTATATATAGTTGATAAATAATTAATATGAAAATATAATTATAGATGTGTGTATTACTGAATCAATGTGTGCATTTTTATAAATTATAATTATTAGTTTTATACAATCAAATGATTTCATAACTTATTAATTATTAATTAATTTATTTAATGTTATTAAAAATGTAAAAATATATTATTTGAATTGATTTCATTAAAAAAATAAATTAAAATAAGATAAGATTTTTTTTCTTAAACCATTTAATTTTTCTTTTCTTTAATATATTACCTATTTACGTGAAAATTACATATTAAAATATCTTTTTAAGATCCTTACCCCCTTTCCAATGTTGCAATGTAATGTCAAGAAAGAGTGAATAAAACATGAATAGGGATTGAGTGAGAATTGTAAACCAATTGTTTGTGGTACCTTCGCATGTAGAGAAACCACTCTCCATTGGTCAGGCATGGGACATGCCAAGGAGTGTCGCAGGTGATACACAAAAGCCTCTCTTCTTCTCTAAGCAGGTGATACACAAAAGCCTCTCTTCTTCTCTAAGCACGGCCTTGCACATCCTGCATGCGCCTTCACTATCATAGGGAAGTTGGGTAGTCATTGTTGGTTTCTGTTGTTAGCTTTGGTAAACTTTGGTAGTTTTGTTTATTAAGAGAGAGAAAAATATGAAGAGTGTTTATTAAGAGAGAGAAAAATATGAAGAGGGAGTGGTTTTGAATTGTATATAAAATGATACTCTTTGCATAGTTGAAGAATGACAATAACTATAGATTTTTCATCATGTCAATTATCTTTTTTTTATTTTTTATCCTTCCAACAATTAATCCTTCTTTCTCACATATGCCTTTATTATATGTATAGTTTGATAGTAACTAATATGTAAATATAATGTCAAAGTCTATTATCTAATTTGCATTATTATAAATTATAATTATTAATATTATATAATCAAATTACAAAATTTTAACTTCTATGACTTCACAAGGGAACCTTTAAGACTAACAAATTCATGGCCAATTTATTTTGTGAATGGATAAAAATTTCATATGACAACATGGGATAAAGAAAAAATAACATATAATAGTGAGTGTGTTAGTGGAATTGGATATGATGAAACTTCAAATAATTATTATGGTATTTTTACAAAGATTCTTGAATTGGAATGACATAGTCAACAAAAAAAACTAATTTTATTTTATTGTTATTGATTTGATCCTTTAAATTTAGGGATGAGAAAACATAAGCAATACATACTATAAGCACGACCTTGCACATCATGCATGCGCCTTCACTGTCGTAGGGAAGCTGAGTAGTCATTGTTGGTTTATGTTGTTTGCTTTGGTAAACTTTGGTGGATTTGTTTATTAAGAGAGAGAGAAATATGAAGAGGGAGTGGTTTTGAATTGTATATAAAATGATACTGTTTGCATTGTTAAAGAATGAAAATCAACTATAGATTTTTCATCATGTCAATTATCTATTCTCTTTTTTTTTTTTTAATTATTACCATTAAATTATCACTGTATCCTTCCAGCAATTAATCATTCTTTCTCACATCATTATTCTTCCCATCTCAACAAAATTATACAGATGCCTTTATTATATGTATAGTTTGATAGTAACTAATATGTAAATATAATGTCAAAGTCTATTATCTAATTTGCATTATTATAAATTATAATTATTAATATTATACAATCAAATTACAAAATTTTAACTTCTATGACTTCACAAGGGAACCTTTAAGACTAACAAATTCATGGCCAATTTATTTTGTGAATGGATGAAAATTTCATATGACAACATGGGATAAAGAAAAAATAACATATAATAGTGAGTGTGTTAGTGGAATTGGATATGATGAAACCTCAAATGATTATTATGGTAGTTTTACAAAGATTCTTGAATTAGAATGACATAGTCAATAAAAAATCTAATTTTATTTTATAGTGATTGATTTGATCCTTTAAATCAAAGGATGAGAAAACATAAGCAATACAAACTCTAGGCATGGTCTTGCACACCATGCATGCGTCCGAATTGTATATAAAATGATACTCTTTGCATAGTTGAAGAATGACAATCAATTATAGATTTTTCATCATGTTAATTATCTCTTCTCTGTTTTTTTTTTTAACGTAAATATAATGTCAAGGTCTATTATCCAATGTGTATTATTATAAATTATAATTATTAATATTATACAATCAAATTACAAAATTCTAACTTCTATGACTTGACAAGGGGACCTTTAAGACTAACAAATTCATGACCAATTTATTTTATGAATGGATACAAATTTCATATGACAACATGGGATAAAGAAAAAATAACATATAATAGTGGAATTGGATATAATGAAACATCAAATGATTATTATGGTATTTTTAATGATATAGTCAATAAAAAAACTAATTTTATTTTATTGTGATTGATTTGATCCTTTAAATCAAGGGATGAGAAAACATAAGCAATACACATATTATAGACACGACCTTGCACACCATGCATTTGCCTTCACTGTTATAGGGAAGCTCGGTAGTTATTGTTGGTTTCTGTTGTTTGCTTTGGTAAACTTTGGTGGTTTTGTTTATTAAGAGAGAGAGAAATATGAAGAGGGAGTGGTTTTGAATTGTATATAAAATGATACTATTTGCATAGCTCAAGAATGACAATCAATTATAGATTTTTCATCATGTTAATTATCTCTTCTCTTTTTTTTTTTTTAACTATTACCATTAAATTATCACTATATCCTTCCAGCAAATAATAATTTTTTCTCAAATCATTATTTTTTCCATCTCAACAAAATTATACAGATGCCTTTATTATATGTAGTTTGATAGTAATTAATTTGTAAATATAATGTCAAAGTCTATTGTCGAATGTGCATTATTATAAATTATAATTATTAATATTATACAATCAAATTACAAAATTCTAACTTCTATGACTTGGCTAGGGGACCTTTAGGACTAACAAATTCATGGCCAATTTATTTTGTAAATAGATACAAATTTCATATGATAATATGGGATAAAAAAAAAAAACATATAATAATGGAGTGTGTTAGTGGAATTGGATACGATGAAACTTCAAATGATTATTATGGTATTTTTATAAAGATTCTTGAATTGAAATGACATAGTCAATAAAAAAATCTAATTTTATTTTATTGTGATTGATTTGATCCTTTAAATTAAGGGATGAGAAAACATAAGCAATAAATACAAGATTGTAGAAATAAGAAAAAGGAGAAAATATGAAAAATTTGATCCTTCTATTTTTTGTTTTTTCAAAATCTACAACTTAAGTTTTCTACTCATCTTATCTTGGAAGACAAAAAGATAAGGATGATTGATTGGTAGGAACGAAGACAAAGCCAAGAGAAGTTGTTGATGATATAAATATTTTGAAAGTTTCTTATCAAGTACAGGAATCACAAGTTAATACAATAAATAAGGATGAACTTATTGATCATTTACAAGATTGATGATGTTAACAGTGAAGAGGTTGATTTGGATATAATGCACGAAAATGATTTTATTAACAATGAAGATGAAGAGGATGAGAAAAAGAAAGATTTCATGCAAGAGGAAGATGAAGGGGAAGAAAAGGATTCCATATAATAGGAAGACGAAGATTAATATTAAGATATATATTTTTTATAATGTTTATTTGAATGATTTTGTTACAATATTAGATATATATTTTTTATAATGTTTATTTGAATGATTTTGTTACAATATTACATTTACAGTATTCGTTTATAGTTTCACACTTATAATTTTTATCTATTGTTGATATTATAATTGTTGTGATTTTTAAAAAATAGATGTCAGATTCTAATAGACCAATACAACCAATTAAAAGGTTGAGAGCAAAAAAAAGGGCACAAGTTTAGATTCCATTTATGATACCATCAACTAGTCTTGAAGCAACCAAATAACTCGACCTCAATCTCAACTCTCTCAATCTTAATCTCAACTTACTCATGCTCAATCTCTACCTCCACCTCTATTTTGATCTCTTTTCAAACCCTCATGTGACCTCCAACTCTTCTATCTATATCTCAACTTTCACCTCCTCCACCTCTTCTACCTATATCTTAACTCCACCTCCTCCCCCATCTCCTCTTTCACCACCTTAATCCTCCCAATATCAATTTATCCTTATTCAAATTTATCGAATGCAAAATTTTGATGAAGCTCCATCTTCTTCGTCTAGCCATATTAGCGGAAATAATGGGAAGAAGATCTTAATACTCCTAGAATGAGATTGTTAAATCAATTTAGTTGGTGAATAATTTTTTATTTTGTAGTATATATTTTAGTTGTTTGAGTTTTTAAGTAGTGTTATATTTTTATTATTTCACATGATCCACACAAATTGGAAATTGACACAATTCTTTCAATCATTCACACTAACTTGGAAAAGGTAAAACCATTATTAAAGAAGTTATTCAAAAGTAAAAGGGATTTTGATATGTTTAAAATAAAAAAATTTCAAACTTTAATTAACAAGATTCTATATATTTTTTAGAAAATCTATTTAATATTATTGTCTTATTTTTTTCATTTTTGTCATAATCAATTTAGTAAAAAAATTTTTTGACCACTTCAAGACATGTTGAGAGAAGAAAGGGTACAGCTAAAATAAGTAAATTTAATACAAAATTCAAAGAAAAAACCAATTTGGATTAGAGAGAGGATGTGTGGACATAATTAAAGACACGTTGAGAATCCTCAAGTTTTAAAAGTAAGTTTGAAATAAATAAAAGAAATCATGTGATTATGGACGGTGCATCTCTTCACATTGGTGGATCAATTCCTCTGCACTTACATGGGACAAGAATAATAATATTAATTTTTATAATTTAAATTCTAAAATTAATAATATTAAAACTTCTTCTTTATCAATTATAGAAGGAGAAAAAATGAACATTGACTAAATTTTATTTTTGTTGACATTCGGAGAAAAAATGGTCAAAGTTGGGTAGGTTTTCATGCAAAATTTGCTTTTGTAATTTTTCAATTGTTATTTGATATTCAATTACTTTTTCAATTTCTTCACTTTCATTAATTACCATAGGATAAATATGAACAACAAAAAAAAGTGAGTTAATATCCCAAACTTCTAGGGAAGATGTTGACGGTGAACAATCCATTGAACAAATGTCATCTGATTTGGATATGTGGATTGATTTATGACCTATCTTTAAGATATGTCGTCCTCTATTTTAGGCTTCTTGTTTTGTTATTGGCTTAGAATGTGTAGAAAAATGCTTAGATTTCATGCCAATCCTTATACCACTTCCAATTAAAATGCTAATTAAGGAGCTGATTATGGTCTAATCTTGACGGCCAAGTGAAGGATTGAGGAAAAATTTAAGTTGAAATCTATGTTACTTATTCAAAACTCGTGTTCTTAACCTATATTTATATACCCTTAATTAGGACATTTTCTTTTTCGGATATAATCATCTGTGGAAGTTGAATGTTTGACTTGGAATTTGGAATGCAGAAGAATGCGGTGCATATTTGAATTTACGTTTGACTAATTTTAATTTATAAGTTTCACTTAGTATCCAATGAGACATACTTGTGATTTTATAAGTTTTAATTAATGTTGTTATACACAGGGATTCGAGAAATTTAAGAGAAGAACATAGAACTCTGAAAATTTTCCCATTTACCCGGAAAGAAGATGAAGGGGTTTAAGAAATTGACCATTAATTTATGATTTTAATTTGCTTTACTGTTTTTTGTATTGGGAAAGAAGAAAGACAAATTTGATGATTTAGGAATTTCTTTTTGAAAATGCAAGATTTGGGATATGTTTTTGGAAGAAGAATACAATTGTGGTTCTAAGAAAAATTAAGAGAAATTATGAAAAAAATGAGGTGGAGAAAAATTAAAATGCAGGCACAATATATTACCTATGAGTTGAAAAATATATACACTTATATTTAATTTCTTATTTTAATTCATAACAAGTTTTATTAATAAGTATTAAAAATATGAGTTTCTTTTTTCACTCCTATATATAACCATTACATAACTTTTCATTTAAAGGCATCATCATGTTTGATTAGGAATTAAAATGAATAGTATCACTTAAACAAAAGTAATAATCCTTATAAGTTATAACAGCATTTTCTCGTCCAAAACTTGTATTATTTCTAACATATGAAAGTTTCAAGATTCAAATACACCCTTGCTATTACAAGACAGTATTCAAGGAACATGTCTTGAATTGAACATCTTCAATGGGAAGTTTGTCATTTGGAAAAGGACAATCGATTTTCTCTTTTTGTGGCAGCAATTCACAAGGGCTAGGAGTGACATTGCTCGAAACTCCAGAAACATCAGTGCAATTCCATTGAAGCTTTGGCTTTTGTTCATTCACTTGGATAGTCACATTAGAAATGCAGATTCCTGTGAAAGGGTCATTAGAAATTCCTTCAAGTTTTGCAGAATATGTGACGTTCTGCGCAACAACATCTCTATAATTTATTCCAGTAATATTAGGAAGTGCTTTGGGATCAAAGCCAGGGTCAGGGTGTGATCCATAAGAGCCAGTTATCCAAAATACATATTTCATGGTGTTTAGGTTCAATCCTCTGACAAATATGTTCCTCACATAAGCACCTCTACCAACAGCTGTTTTGATTCTAATAGCTGATTCAGTGTTGACTGCAGTTAGATCTTCAACTCTAACATCTTCAATCCCACCAGACATTTCACTGCCTAATGCAACCATGGCACTATCTGGGGATATACAAGTGACCCTTCTAATGATCAATTGTTGGGTTGGCTTTCCAAATTTAATTCCATACTCATCCCAGCCACTTTTTACTGCAATGCAATCGTCACCAGAAACAATGTAGCAGTCTTCAATCCTAGTGTTTGTACATGAATCTGTGGAGAAGAGAAAAGTTAGCAGCAATAATTGGACAGTGGTTGTCATCTAATATAGCAAATCCAAGTAATGAAAAACATTTTAACATGAATGACTAGATAATTTTCAAATATGTGATCAAACTGAAAACTAAACAAGAAAGGGAGAAAGGTCACAAATTTAGTGACATAAGTTTGCCATCAAGAAAAGTAAGTGCAAATAAGTATAAAATAGAAAGCCAAACACTTTACCTGGGTCTATTCCATCTGTGTTGGGAGAGGTAACTGGTGCAATAATGGTAAGCCCTTTTATGATTATGTTACTGAAGATGTAAAGCTTGATCAGATAATGAAGCACACTATACATGAAGAAAAAAGAGTGCGCAATTTAATAAATTTGATCAGAAAATAAGAAACTAATCAAACCTGCTGTAAATTGGATGGACAAACCAACTTGGGGAATTGACCAAAGTGAGGTCTGATATTTGGATTTGATCGGAGTACATGATCTCAATCGTGTATGGCCTGGTGAGAGTCAAGTGGTTCTTGTGAAACTTGTCCCACCAATAAGATCCTTGCCCATCAATTGTACCATTCTGACCTAATGACCAAATTCAGGTAAGTCAAATTAAAAATGACTTATCCACTTTAAAAAGAACTTAAGAAAACTTTAATAATAGTATATTATTTGGGCTAAATAGTTACCAGTTATTACAACATCAGTGAGGTTAGTCCCAAAAATTAGACTGCTAAACCTTCCACCAGGAGCATCTCTTCCTCTTCCATAAGAAGGTAGTACAGGAAGTTGGGGCCATTCTGATTCATCCTGTCAATGTGGTCATTTAGTGACCCTTTAGTGGATTATTCATTAGCAAAAACAACAACATATATAAGAAACAATAGATATCAAAGTGTCTTGTCAATTATTGTTGAACTGTACATTATCCTTGTCTATGAAAGTGAAATTGGGAAGAAAGAAATAATAGAAAAGGAAATATTCAGGACAGAAATAAAATAAAATAGAGGAAAATCATATTTATATAATATGTAACCTTGAATAAATTGTTTTTTTAATTAGTAAAATTTAATTAAGAAACAAATAAGAGGTGCTAAAAGAGAGAGATTAAGATAAGTAGATAATTAAGAAGATCAAATATATAAATGAAGATAAAAAGAATGTAATTTGAAATTGTTGACATCATAGAGAAGTAAAAATATTGAAAAGGTGTGATCAAAAGATTGAGAAAAGTGAACCTTTCATTGTCTAACTGTCTATTCTAGTTATAACATAGGACTAGATTTTGAAAAATCATGATTTTCCAAATAATACTACAGAGTAAGAGCATCATACAGTCTAAGAATTTCATTGCAAAGAATGGAGAAAGTAGTGGCTATAGGGTATACCTGAGAAGCAAGAAGAACAGCATCCTTGTGGAGAAAAAGGGTGAAATGGCTTGTGAGATTAAAGGGTCCTGTTAGCCATTTTCCTGGTGGCACAATAAGTTGTGTACCTCCATCAGAAGCATATTGGCTGAGTTTGTTTATTGCAGATTGAAAGACCTTGGTGTTGGATGTTTTCCCATCACCAACCCCACCAAAATCTGTCAAAATTGCACTGTGCTTTCGGCAATTTATGGCAGGGTATTCAATGTTGCTCAATCCACTATATACCCTACATTCTGCTACCTTTACATTTACTGATCCCAATATTATAAATAAAATCACACCAATCACCTACACAAAACAGCAATTCCTCAGCAAAATCATCAACTTGAGTCCATAAGAAAAATAACCACTTCAAAAGACATGCTTTCTTTTTGTCTTCATAAACCATCTATGTGAACAATACACTAACGAAAAGTTTGCTATGAAAATGATCAAAATCTAAATGGAAGTGTATAAATGCATCTGAAAAACCCTATTTGATGGATATTCATGACAAAGTATGTGTTCTCTGTAAGAACATCTAAAGACAAGAGAAAAGAATTACATGAGAATTTCTAAGGTGTAGACACTGCTTCATGGTGTGAGACACAGCACAGTCAAGTTTTAGTTTTCCAATTTTCGTGTACAAAAGATACAAACATAGGTAGATATATATAGAGGATTATCAATATGCATTGGTAGAACAACAATATTTATTATTTTTAAATTCTCACATTAATCATACTAAATATTTCATTTCATTCTTCTCTTCTTCACTCATTTTTATAGAAAGTTTACTTTGAATGGAATAAACCGTGAAAGTAATTATTATACATAAATAAATAAATAAATAAATAATCAATTAATTAATACAATGTATATTAACTGAATGTTTTAGTACTAATAAAGTAATATAAAATAACTTAAATATAAGAAAACACACTTTCATGAAAACTGAAAATAAGTATTTTTAAACATAATATAAAATAATATTTAAAAAAAAAATTAAAACAATGTGCATTGACTGAACATTTTGAATATTAATAGAGTAATATAAGTATATTAAATTTAAGAGGAAAAACGTACTTTGAAAAAGAAAACTGTAAATAACTATTTAAAAAAAATAAATAGTCAAAATTAGAGGTAAAAAAGTTATTATAGAAAAACTAAAAGTTATATTAGCCAAGAATTGAGCATCTGAAATATTAATATTAAAGGAAGTTTTAATAGGAAAAAATCTCGTTGAAAAGGAAAGTTTGAAATCAATGAATTAATAGTTAATATCAATCTTAATGTTTTCATTCTCTTACTATGTGTATTTTTTTAATGTTGAACAGTTCACTGAATCGAGTCTGTTATATATATATATATATATATATATATATATATATATATATATATATATATATATAGACATGATATATATCGACATGGAATATATCTAACACATTAACTTTAAGGATAACATTTTAAAAAAGTTAAACTCAGATATCTATTTAATTTTAAGTAAAATACATCAACTACTTATCCCAACTTCTTGATTAACAAGTTTGTCGTATAAAAAACTAATAATTAATATATTAATTTGTCTTTAAAAAAAAATCAAATATAAAAAACTAAAAGAAAATTATACTAAAATAGTTCAGATTTTCTTTTCTTTTATTCTCCTCGTAAAATATTATTATATAAATTTTTATTTTAATTAGTTGAATAAATTTATATAGTTATCAAATATTATAATTTTTTTTATATTCTAATTAATTGTATAGATTTTTAGGATAAGGATTATTTTCACTGAGTTCAACAATGATAGTTGATTATAGTTTATGAATATGCATATTATTAAAAGAAAGAAGATAAAATCATTTTCAAAATCAAAAGATAAATATGATAAATAGTATGAGAAAATTTAGAAAATGATATATATTTGCACTTTCTCACTATAGTTGAAGTATTTTATCAAAATCCTTCGCTAGTAAATAAGGTCTAAAAGTATGTATATTAGCTTCAACTATTAATGTTTCTTGTAAGTTTTTTAATACTTTTAATTATATATAGTAATTGATTCTAGGAGTTCAAATTATATGTTATTTATACATGTCACTCAAATTAAATCATAAAAAATATGTTTTTAATGCAAATGGAAAGAAAACTTCAATAATTGGGAAGAGATCTTTAAATCTTATTAGTATTTTAAATTTTGATTTATTTTTATTGTTCTTTAAAGTTTAATATTTTATCTATTTCTCAAACAATCATTATTTTATTTTGTGATAATATTTTGATCCAACGCTTTTTTAGGACATCTTGATAAAACAAACAATTGGTTAACGTATTAGGAGAGATAAGTTGTATTATCTAGATATGGTGTAAAAAAAGTCTAATAAGTTATAATAAGTTTTAACTATGGATAACATGAAAGAAAGAATACAAAATCTAAAATATGGTTATGATATGGATGTCTTGGCCATTTCTCATTGAGATATTTAAAAAAATATATTTTCTAATTTATTTAGAAAACAGGAAATTTCTAGTTTTCACAATAACATTTGTGAATTTGTAAAGAGTCATAAAATTTTATTTTCATTGAATTTTAAATAAAATTCCTCAACCTATTATGATGATACATTCTGAAATGTAGGATTCATCTAAAATCTAAGCTTTAAGCTTTAGGTGGATTTCGTTGGTTTGTTACTATTATTGATGATAATACAAAAATTATTTGATTATGTTTAATGAAATTAAAAAATGATGTTAAAAAATTTCTTAAAATACTAAAAGCTCAATATAATGCTCAAATTTAGATTTTGTATACTAATAATAGTGAAGAGTATTAAAATTCTAAACTCCAACAATATTTTGAAGCTAAGAAAAGTATGAATCAAACTACTTATCCTAGTACAACTAAAAAAGGTGGGGTTGCTAAGGGAAAAAAATCGACATCTATTAAAAATTGTTCATGATTGAGGCACACATGTCATTGTGTTATTGGAGAAGTTCTTATGCATCCTTTCATTACTATTGTTAACTTCATAAAGTCCCTATTATATTTCACATATTGTTTTGACTTTACATAATTATTTTTAACACGATTATTACCTAAATTGCCTAAACGGCTACAATTGACCACCAAGTGCCTTATTATTTGACATTATTTATAAAAATCATAAATAAGAGAAAAAAAGAAGTCGAAGTATTTTTTTTTCTACAAAAATTTAATATGATATCTTGTTCTTTAAATCAATATTAATTAAAACACTTGTAAAAATCCGCATGTTTATTTTACTATGAACTAATACTCTAAATCCACAATAAATCCACAAGCAATGGAGTACAATATTTTCGGTCTCCAATGTCTTTATGAAAGTCTCATAATTTTAAACCAACATTATGCATTAGACTATCTCATTTCATTAGGTTGAAAGTCCATACTTCATGTGAAAATCCTTAGATTATCTAGACGAAGATCTCACGAGCCAACAATCAAGACAAGTCTCAAGTCATCTAAAGAAAAAAAATAGAATTCAAAAAATCTTTTCCCAAAGAAGTCACATGGGAAGATCTAATATATTTCCAAAGGTTTCCTAGTTTATTGCATAAATCTTGAAGTGTGATAGATTTGTCACTTTTGACCAAGAAAATAGTCACATGTAGATTACTTTTATAATTTTCAACTCTAATCACATATTGCTCCTTAGGGATTTTCATAGTCACCTCCTCCCCTTTAATATAAGAGACAAGGATTTGGCTTAATGGTACAAATAAAGTAGGTTGGAGAGCATGAACAAAGACTTATTTTGTGATACTTTTATATTAGTAGTTACATCTATTGTAGAATTCATTTTCTAAGATCTAGATTCTTGTCATAGAAAGTTACAAGGAATGACAAAGTCATCCATGTGCTAAGCCCCACAGCCAAGCTAAAAGTGGATGAAAAATAATTATAAGATATAACACCAATTAAGGTTATACATATACTTCTTATAGAAAAAAAAAAAAAAGTAGACTAAGAAATCCAAAAGACTAATTTATATATATATAAAAAAATATCCTTTGAGTATAAACAGAAACAAAAAAAACATATTAAAACTTCTATTATAAGAAAGTGAACGAAACCTCTCAATTTTTTATTAAGGTGAAATTGTGTTATATGAAGTGAGAATAATAGTTAATTTATATTTGATTTAATTAATGTTAAATTATTTATACATAATTTGAAAATGTTAAAAGATAAAATTTTATTTGGAAGAAACTCATGCTTATACATAAAATTCTGAAGATAAGAACATGACAAACCTTTAATAACAGTTTAGACTAGTAATATGCAATATAATTATGTGAATAATGAATTATTTAGAAAATTTCAAAAAGTCGAATTTTATAAACTTCTTATAAACCTAATATATATATATATATATATATATATACTCTTTTAGATATATCTCTATGATCATGATGAGACTAAATTATTCACTTGATTAATGTGAAAAAGGAAAAGGATGATCCAAATTAAGGTGGTAGCTGAAAAAGTAAACATCTTACTCTCTAATATTTCATCTAATGAGATGAAAATGTTTAAAACTCTTTTTATAAAGATTACATATTTTAGACCTCTATTTTATAATTTTAGTTAGTATACTATATGTGAATTTTATATTTTTTTATATTTATTCTTTTAATATATTACTCTCTCTCTCCTTATTTATTTATTTATTTATTTATTTATATATATATATATATATTTTAGTGTTGACGTTCTTATTTAAATTTTTTAAAAATAATGATATATATATTAGACAAATATTTTATATATATATATATTTATAAATTATTTTAATTTAAAAAATTTTCTTTCCTTAAATATTTAATGGCGAAAGAATTCTACATTAAAATTTTACCTTGTTTAATTACATATTTATTAATTATAAATAGAGTAAGTATAATTGAACATTTATATAAATAATTTTTTTAGTTCATTTTATTTTTATACATTTATTTTATTTATAATAAATATTTAAACTTATCATATAAATTCACTTTTATTGTGAATTAATTTTAAAAAAATTAAGATATATATTTTTTAAAATTATGAGCATATTATATATATATATATATAATTTAAATTCTTTTAAAAAATATCTAAAAGAAAATAAAATATTATAAGAATATTTATGAAAGAAGTTTGGAATAAAAGATCTTAATTCTTTGAAATATTTCTTGAGTTTAAATTATCTAAATGTAAGAAAAAAAATTTATCTTAAAGAAAATATAAGTTAGCGTGTTACATGACATAATATCATATAATGATTTTATTAAAAATTTAAAATAGTCACAAATCTAAATACTTAAATTTTAAATTTTAATGTGTAATAAAAATAGCCTAGTTAAATGAATAAAGTTCTACACTTCCTACAATGTTATATCATTTTTAATAAAATAAAAGTTGTCTATTTAGTAATTTCTTAGTATGCTGCATGTTAATGAGAACTTTAATCTGATGGTTGTGTGATAGGTAACCCACTTGCTCCATAGCATATAACATTATTCAGTACGAAAAATGTTGAAGTTTTTGAACAAGGGTCGTTTGTACCAAATTAAATAAATGAAAGAAACCAACTTTGTTTAAAGCTAGATTGGTAAACTTGGCCAAGTCAAGACTAAAAAAGATTCTTAATTTCTTTGATCATTTTTCGAACTTGACACATTCTCAAACGGTAATTAATTGCTTACCACAAAAAGCTTAACTGCATTTCCAAAAAAAAATACCAAAATAATGAAAACTCCATTTCATTGAATGCTCAATTCCATCAGATTACAAAATTCTCTAATTGTACTAAAAAGTAAATGATTCCTGGGGCATGGTTATATGTACTAGAACACTGAAGCTTTTAGTCTTCTTCCCAACTCCTTTCTGTTCATAAAGTAAATGATCATTATTGTTAGCATAACATGAAAGCAAATATTTCCCATGTCACACAGGTTAAGAGGTTAATGGATAAAAATTTAGCTGACCTAACAAGCTTCCTATCAAAGCCTGAAGCAGCCAAAACCCCTCTATTCTCTTCAGCCCTTCTAAGGAGGTAAGGCATAACCATTTCTACTGCCCCAAATGGCATATACTTGCTAACCTGAAACCCTGCATTGCTCAAACCATAGGAAAGTGCATCTGACATTCCATATAGCTGTGCAAATTCTAGCTTGTGGTTCACCTTTCCAACTCCCAATTCATGTGCTTTTGCCACAGCCAATTTCCCTACACAACATTTGTCACACCATCAAACACCTGAATTGTGATGCTAAGTTTTCTTATATTATACCAAGTAAGTAGTCCATGTAATCTTTTTATAAAGAGTTTTCATATTATTTTCTAATCACAAATTGATATGTATAACAGATTGTTGGTTTTTAAGATAACTATCTTGAAAGTCATGTTGAGAATACTTTCTAATTAGTTAATAATGAAAACTTAGATGGAAAGTGCAAAGAAATAAACTCTATAAAACATAAGGAAATGAATAGGCTGAATAGAACATCTAAAGTACCTGATTCAATATTATGGGTTGCAAGAACAAGTGAACCAGGTCCATTGGCAACCTTCTCGAGCAGAAATGATGAGCATTCATTGAAGCAATTGTGTGTGTCCTGAATGGTATTGTGAACTGGGGATGCATGTCCAAAAGACTCAGCCAATTTACCCTCTGTGGACATGTAAGCACCTCTTACCAATTTGAACCCCATTGGAACTCCCATTTTTTCTGCTGCCTTTGTTGTCAGAAACAACCTTTCCTTGGCATCTTTCAAGTATGTTTGAATGGTTCCAAACACAATAGGGTTGTCCTCCTTGTTGTGCTTGATGGCAGAAGAGTATGTGAAGTAATCAATGGCTGGTTGAACAGTAGTGTATTCAGCATCAACCAACAAAGGCATATTTGCTTCCACACATTTTTGGCCAAGTTCAAGGAGTCTTTGGTTGGCAAGTTGAAGATCACTCTCTTCTTCTACGGTTAGAGGCTCTGGTCTCTTCTGTGTGTGGTACAAAGGACTAGATTCTGAAAAAAATGGGAGCGAATCTTGCTTCCATGGTAAAACAAATGAAGGATCTTTCTGTTGCCATCTTAGAAGGTCGCTAACTCTTTCTAGCAATGTCATGGGGCATATTGCAGTAATTTTCACAATAACAAAGCTCACCTGTCACATAAAAAAATAAAATCTACAGAACACAATGAAAAACATACCAAAAATACATAAAACTCATCATGGCCTACCAGTAGAATGACATGCATTTCAAAATTTTGATCTGACATGTCATTAAAAGAAAGAAAAGATAAAAAAAAATGTAAAATAACACCATAAATGAAAAAGATTAATGTTTCATAATCAATTAAAAAAAAAAAAAAGAAGAACAATTTGCTGCAATGCACAACGCTAATTTTACCCTCTTTATACTTCCTAGATAATGTTAAATTCTTAAAACATTTTACCATGAACCTAATAAGATTAAAAAAAGGTGGTATAAAATTATTGTAGGGCCCAGAATTATTACGTAGGTAGCCAAATTTTCACGTAATATGTAATTTTTTTTTAATTTACAATAATTATAAACCAAAAACGTATATTTTGAATCATATTTCTCATCAAAGTTATGTCTTTCTCTCTTGTGCATGAGAGAAGGCAAGGAAAAGAATGATGGAACTTACAGAGGATGGTGGAAGTAATTTGCTAACATCAACATTATGAAGAAACCCTTGAAGGTTCCTATCACAACCCTCATTGTCGTGTGCATCTTCCACCCCATAGACTAGCATGCAACGCAACCCGGTCTCGTTCAGCTCCCGAATGCTCCTTCCGGCCGCGGCGGCATCTTCGCCGGCGCAAAAGTGGGTGTAAAACGTCTGGCGCATGGTGGCCATGAAAAGATCCTTCATCGCCCCGCTCTGGAGCACCCTTGACTTCATCACCCACATTCCCAAGTCCACCAAGGGCCCCACTGCCATCGCATGCTGCACGGCAGAGGACCGGAGCAAATGGGCGGTGGACACCGACCCGAACAGCTGCTCCCCATCCTCCAAGCTCAGCGTTGCCGTCGTGGTAGACGGTGGCACGATGGTGGTGTAGAGGGAGGGGTGGATAATGTTGAAGGGCTTTCTTGTGATATAACGGAGGTTCTTGAGGATTCTACGAGGGATCACGCTGAATGCCATTTTTAGGTTTTCTTACCTTTGATAGTAGTTACATTTTTACAAAATTAAATATTTAGGGAAGGATTCCCAAAAAATATCGTGCTTAAAATTCTACTTATAGTAAGAGCACAATTTTTTTTTTCTATAAATAATTATTATTAATTTTTTAAAATATTAAAAATAAGGTAAACAGTTTAATTTTTTATTATTATTATTATAGATAATTTGTATTTATTATTATTATTATTTTATTAAAATATTTATTAGTATTTATAAATAAATAAATTTATAAATAATTATTATTAATTTTTTAAAATATTAAAAATATAATACACATTTAGTTTATTTATTCATTTATTTATTATTATTATTATTTTACTTTTATTAGACTATTTATTATTATTGACAGATAAATAAATTTATAAATAATAATTATTAATTTTGATTATATTAAAAAATAATTTAAATATTATTATTATTATTATTATTATTATTATTTTATTTTGATTAGATATTTATTATTGTAAATAAATAAATTTATAAATAATTATTATTAATTTTTTTAAATATTAGAAATATGATATGTAATTTTTTTTATTATTTATATTTTATTTTTATTAGAATATTTATTATTAGTTGTAAATAAATAAAGATAAGAATAATTATTATTAATTTTGATAAATATGAGAGTAGTTTGAATTTATTATTATTATTAGATAAATAAATTTATAAATAATTATTATTAATTTTTTAAAATATTATAATAATGATAAAAAATAAATAAATTTAAAAATTATAATGTTTTGGATTGGAGCAAACTTCTGGGTAGGCTTTTGATCCAATATTTTAGAGAAGGGAGAAGAGTATTAAAACTTAATTTTTTCTAATCTCTCTCATTTTCTTGTTTTCTTTTTCAAATTTCTCATTCCCTCACTCCTTTATTAAGTGTTCTCTTAATCTCGTTTAATCCTCTCAACCTTTTTCTTACAATTTTCCTTCATTTTTTGAAATTCGAGATAACGAAGATCTCAAGGAGAGGACCGTTTTGCATAGATTAATTATGCGTTTAAGTAAGTTTTCCCAATCCAAACTTTATAGGGTTCTTGATTAAGGGTTAATTTGGGGATTTGGGTAATTGGTAGAAGATCTTGGATCAATTCTTATTAGATAATGGTAGTAATTAAGGTGTTTTATGCATTTAAATCCTTAGAATAACTCTTAGCATTTGAAATTCATTTGGATTCACAAGAATTTGCTTAATTATAAGGCAAGAGAAGCTAATTAGTATGATTTTCTTTTAATTTAGGATAATTTGATGTGTTGATTTGTTCTTGTAAAATTGATGAAAAATTCCTTGTTTATAAGTTGATTTATAATGAATAATCGATGTAAAATTGCATGAATCGTGTTTATGAATCTTAGAATTGCCTGGATTGATTTGAATTTGTGGGTTAAACTTGGTTCTTAAGGTTACTTCTTAAGGTTACTTGTGTGGTATGCAAGAAATTTTGCTTGAGCGGATGATTTTCACTCAAATAATTGGTATTGGGTTGCTCTTTGGTGTGTTTTCGCTCGAACGAGCCATTCTTTGCTTGAGCCAAAATGCCTAGACCTAGATGTTTGCTCTCAGGTGCGTTTTTGTTTGAGCGAAAAATACTCTACTTGAGCGAAAATGCTCCAAACTTGAAGGTGTTCTCTGGAACATTTTTGTTTGAATGAAAAATGTTTCGCTTGAGCAAAAATGCTCTAGATTTGAAGTTGCTTTCTTGAATGTTTTCACTTAAATGAGAATATTTCGCTTGAGCGAAACTACCTTGATTTTGAAAAGTTTGCTAAATTCTAAAATGAATCTGTAAGATCTAAATAAGTAAGAAATTGGTAGAGAAATCCATTAAATTGATGTATGTTTACAAAAGTAAATTAAAATAAATTAGGTAATGTATGTTTATCATTGAAATGTATGACTGTTTTGGAATCATGAAATGCTAGATTATTAATTATCATTTGGAATCAAAATTGTTACTAATGTGGGATTATATTAAACGAATGATTATGGTGTTGCTTCTTAGTAAAGCTATAGAAATTGTTGAAATTGTTTGATGTTGTGGATTTTTGTGCAAAATGAGAATTTGTATGCAAATTGATATATTGAATTGAGACTATTGGAAATAAGGAAATGTTGGAAGATACTTTTGTAGATGACTGTGGTATATGTGTATACTTAATGAGAATGAAATGCTTAAAGGAATTTGTGCACAATGGTTGAGATAAATGGTGGATTGAGAATCTGTATTTACCTTGGATGTTGTAATTTATTTGTGATGTTTGTGTTTGAGTCAAATAGCTATCACGAGATACTATTTCGCATAACTTTAGTGTATATGGGATTATCGAGACCTATTATAAGGAGGTATCCAAATTTCAATGGTGTCCTAGTCATGTAGACAATGGTACCATGTGGTGAGAGATCGATGGAGGATTCACTTGCACTATTCACTAGTGGGAGTAGCCACTTCATAGGTACTTAGAAATCACACTGTCATGTGGTGCCTAAATGGGGATAGACAAGTGGTTTTGAGGTGAAAAAGACTCGTAAAGGACCAGTGTTATTAAATATCCGTTATGGCACCATCATGGCGGAAGGCGGTGGCAGTTTTTTCGTCGATCGTCATGGAAAGGCAGTGGCAAATCGGATTTTGTATGGCGGTGCATAGCGGCCGCTTTTCATGTTGCGGTATTGCGTCCCATGGCATTGGAGGTGCAAATCGCAGATAGTGATAGGTAAGATAGGGGAGGCAGCGACGTCTAAGGGAGAAAAAAGAGGAGCGGCGATGGTGCCTAAAGGAGAAATAGAAGCAGTGGCGGTGAGAGAAAGAGGGGAGCGGTGACAATAGTGGGAGAAAGAGTGGAGCGGTGTAAAATGAAGAGAAGCAGCGCAGAATGAAGAGAGAAGTGGCGGCTCTTAAGAAGAAGATGACCTAAAATTAAATTAAAAATCCATATTGAGGTTTTTTTTTGTTAATTAGCCCATTAGTTATTCTTTTGGTCAAACCCAAAAAATAACTTAAACCCAATATAAAAATTTAACCTAACCCTAAAATAACATAAAACCTAACTTAACTCTTCCCTTACTATCTTACTACTACTCCCAACTTGCTATTGCCTACTGTTGTTGCTGCCACCACTACTGTCGTTGCCGTCACCATTACAGCCATTATCGTCGTCGTCGCTGTTGCTTTTTCTGCTACTGTCGCTGCCACTGTTGCTTTTTCTATTGCCGCCACTATTTTCTACTGTTGTAGCCATCATCGTTTCTTTTTTTGCTGCCGCTATCGCCTCTTTTTCTTTTTCTGCTGTCGTCGCCGCCACTGTTGCTTTTTCTACTGCCGTCACTGTTGTTTTCGTTGTTTCGTCACCACTACCGTCACCGACGCTGCTGTTTTTGCTGTTCCATCGCCATTTTTTCTGATCCATCCAAATAGAAATTTCAATGACAACCGAAGGTAGTTCAAAAAATTCTAATAAGAATGATCCGGGTTGGAAATATTATCATCCATTGGATGAATCCAACTTAAACACCATAGAGTTGTAATTATTGTGGGAAAATTATGAAAGGAGGAGTTACTAGAGCTAAAGAAAATTTAATGGCAAAGAAAGAAAATGTTGCACCTTGTCTCAAAGTTCCAAAAGATGTAAAAGAAGAACTTTGAAAATTATTCAAAGACAAGGCAACTAACTTTGTACATAATGTGAGTGATAATGAGAGTGAAGATGAAGTTGAATTTTTAACAGCTAGTAATGATAAAAGGACAAAGAATCCTAGTAAAAAAGGACCGATGAATATGTTTTGTAGGAATTCTACTCTTGCATTAGAGAAGAGAAAAAAGAAAAAATTGAGACAAGTTAGTATAAAATAGGCATGTGACAAAAACTAGAAGGCATCAGTTCATCAATACATTACTCGTTTTTTGTACCAGGCAGGCTTGCCATTCAATCTTATTAAATTAAAGAGCTTTCAAGATATGATTGATCCTATTGGAACTTATTTAAAGAGATGGACTACACTGAATGATTGTTGAAAGATCGTATTGCAATGGGCCAAACATGGTTGCTCTATTATGTTAGATGCATGGACTGATCGGAAGTAATGAACCTTGATTAACTTTTTGGTCAACTCTCCTGTAGGGATAATGTTTGTGAAGTCTATTGACGATTCTAAATTTGTGAAGACGGGAGAAAAATTATTTGAAATGTTTGATACTCTTGTGGAAGAAATTGGAGAAGAGAATGTTGTTCAAGTGATCACAGATAATGGAAGTAATTATGTCTTAGCTGGTAAGATGTTGGAAGAGAAAAGGCCCAATTTGTATTGGACTCCCTGTGCTACCCATTGTATAGACTTGATGTTGGAAGATATTGGAAAGATTCCTTTAATAAAGAAGACAATTCAAAGGGGAATTAGTCTTGTTGGCTTTATTTATAGTCATTCTAGTATCTTAAGTTTGATGAGACATTTCACAAACAAAAGGGAATTGGTAAGGCATGCAATCACAAGATTTGCTACATCTTACTTATCACTAGAAAGACTTCATTAAGAGAAAGGAAGTTTAAGAAAGATGTTTAAATTTGATAAATGGAGCAAAAACAAGTTGTCTAAGGATGCCAAGGGAAGGGAAGTTTCAAAAGTTGTCCTTATGCCTTCATTTTGGAATCATGTTGCGTTTACACTTAAAGTCATGGGTCCTCTTGTCCATGTGCTTCGTCTTATATATGGAGAAAGAAAAGCAGTCATGGGCTATATTTATGAAGCAATGGAAAAAGCCAAAGAAACCATAATGAATTCTTTCAATAATAATGAAAGTAAATACAAGGATGTATTTACAATCATTGATAATAGATGGACTTGTCAACTTCATCGTCCATTACATGCAGCTGGCCACTTTTTGAACCCAGAGTTCTATTATTCTAACCTAGAAATAGAATATGATTTGGAGGTAACCAATGAGTTATATGCTTGCATCAAAAGGTCAGTGCCAAGTAAAGATGTGCAACAAAAAATTTTAATTGAGTTGCCTCTTTACAAAAGTGGAAGTGGCTTGTTTGGTGATGATTTTGCTATAGAATGAAGAAAGATCACAACTCCTGGTGAGATATTTAAACACTTTCATACAAGTTGTTCCAAGTGTTTTTAATTGCTTTAACTTTTAAAGTTATTTATTTGTTTTTATAGCTCAATGGTGGAAGAATTATGGCCACGCAACCCCAAACTTGCAAAAGCTAGCAATCAAGATTTTAAGCTTGACATGTAACTCATCAGGATGTGAACACAAATGGAGTGTGTTTGAGCAAGTAATAGTTATTGTTCCAATCACTTCATTATTAGGATTTTGACGAAGTATGATGAAACTAATTATCATTTTGCTTATCATATTGCAGATTCATTCAAAAAAGAGAAATAGGCTTGACCATAAGAAATTGCATGATTTGGTTTACATCAAGTATAACCAACAACTTGCTCAAAGATACAACATTAGAGATGAAATTGATCTTATTGTACTCAATGACATCGATGAGTGCAAGGAGTGGTTAGTGGGTCAAGCAAATGATGATGATAATGAAGAAGGGGGAATGATTTGGTTTTTTATGATAATCCCACTCTTAATTGAGTAACTATTTATAAAGCTTCACGTGTTGGATCGCCAATAATTTGTACAAGGAAAAATACTAGTAAAAAAGGAAAGCAATCATCAGGTGGGATTGTGATTGGATCTTCTCAAGCTTCAAAGAAGAAAGGAGCAATTCAACTTTAACCCCAATAAAAAAGAGGGTTAAACAAAAAATTCAAGTTGAAGATGAATTGGACTTTGATAGCTCTAATTCTGAGTCTGAAGACATTGAGGAATTACTTAATTTTAATAAATCTTTCTCTGAAGGGGAAGAGGAAGAGGGATATGCCCCATTACATAACAACATAGATGATAATTATGTAGGAATTGAGGAAGAATCTGATAATTAAAAATTTAAGGGCATTTATCTTTATGTTTTATTGTTATTTATGTCTTAGAACTTGAACATATTGAATTAATGTTGAATTTCAGATACTTTTGTGTATTTTCTTTGATTTATATGTATTTATTATATTTTTTATATATTTATTTATTATTATTTATATTTGTCCGCGATGCTTCCGCCATAACTAGTTATAATATCCAATATATTTTCATAAAGGATATTTGACCTTCTGATATTTTCCGTTAGCTGATATTGATAACACTGTAAAGGACAACTTCTATTACTCGGTGATCGTTAAGCATGACAGGTATTAGCCTTTGAGGTCAAGGATTTCATATGATTATCTGGATGAGTCTGTATAGTATATTAGGTGGTTGCAAGTAACTGAATATGAGGAATGTATGTGTTTTGAATTTAATTATTTGGATTCTATGAATTGGTGATGAATTGAATTATTGAATATGATTGAAATATTTTTGAATGATTTATATTTAAGTTTGATCTTGTTTATATTAGCTTACTTTTACTACGTTTTTTATTTTATTGCATTTGTAATTTTATTTGTACTACTATGATTGTGTTCTAACATAAGAGCATATACTATTACAAGTGAATCTTCGAAAAAATTATGATTTTGATAGATTGAAAGTTGTATGTATTTATTTTAAATGAGTAATGTAAGGATTTGTAAAATAAATGTCTTAGGTAGTGATGCCAATTATTTGTAATTGTTCACTTGTTCTAAAAAGTGTACTATGTGGTTATGCAAATCTATAATTTTTTATATATTTTTGTAAAGTAGTTTGTTTTGAGATTTAAATGCGATTTAGAAATACAAAATAGTTATTTTTAGATTCGTTACAAAAATAATTATTACTAATTTAAAAAAAAAAAATCATATTTTTGGAAGCATGACTTCACCTTGAATTTATTGATTAGGAGTGAAATCATACTTTAAAGCACAATTTCTTCTTTTGAGAATTATCTTTCATAACACGATTTTTCTAAATGTGTAATATTGTAAATATATATATATATATATATATATATATATATATTTCAGTAAAAGTAAAAAAGAAATCATAAAATTAAAAAAAAAAGTCTCATTTTTAAATGACTTTTTGTTGTTGAAGATATGAATGTGTTCTTTTTATTCTTTGTTGTGTTCTGTGTTCTTGTTCTTAGGTGTGGAAATGATGGAACAAGAGTTGGTGTGTATTATAAGCGTTATCGGTGTTTGTGGTTCGGTTCGGTTCGATTTTTCATCAAATTTTCATCTAAATCAAACATAAAAATCAAATACGCGGTTTGGTTCGATTTTAATTAATACAAAATTTGAATCAAACCAAACCAATATTTGCGGTTTGGTTTAGATTGGTTATGTGGTTTTTATTATTATTAAATTTTTAATTTTTTTTTTAAATTATAATTTTTTTTAAAATTATTACATATTTTATAATAAAATTTGTTAAATATAGAAACATTTTATAATTTTTATTTTATTTATAATTTCAATTATTCTTATATTTATAAATAAATTATATACTTTTATACTTAAAAATTATATTATAAGTATATATATTATAAATATTAATGAAAATACAAGTATTTTTTTAAATAAATTATATATTTTTATTCAGATAAATAAAATATTTTTTTAAAATTTAATCAGAAAAATAATAAAAATTAAAAGAAAAATAAAAAATTCAATAACTAATTAAAAAAATTATAAATAATATAATAAAAAAAATAATTTAGGAAGAATATTTTATATATTATTATAAATTATATAATAAAAGAAATTTATGAGATATATATATTTATTAGTTATTATTTAATTTTAAAAATATAATTTATATTAAAATATAATAAGTGGTTTCATAATTGTTAGGTTCATATCCTAACAACTTTATAGAAGCTTCTATTGAGTGAGAATAAAAATAAAGATAGATTCTGGAGTTAATTTAGCAAAATTTTAATAAATAGAAACTGGTGGTACTGATTTGAATAATCCTTACATATTCTCCATTCAAGATTATATTTCTTCTTAAAGGGAAAAGTAATTATAGTTTTCATAATTTGAATGTGGATCAAATTTTATGAATAGGTGTTTAGTATATCATCTTAACCTGATAAGAAAGGTTAGTTTCTGCCTCTTTGATGCTTTACTACGCTCTACTTATATTCATTCCAAGAATGTAGTAAAAGAAAATTTTGTATTTATTATTAATATTTTTATATTATCTTTCTAAAATTTATTTAAATAAATTATATTATTTATGAATTAAAGATATTAAAAAGATTCACGTTATCTTATATGTTATATCTGCATTAATTTATAAAATATGATTATATTATTAGATTATTTTATTTAATATCAATTAATTTTATATTAAAATATAATATTTATAAGATATGTTTTACATGATTTTAATTTTTAAATATCATATTTAAAAAATTAAATTTGAAATTTTAAAAATTATATTTTATCTTTTTAATTTAATATTTAATAATTAAAATTATATTTTAATAAATTAGGAAAATTAAAATAATTTTTTAATTTAAGAGATTAAAAAATTAATTATTTTAAATTTCAAGAATTAAAAATATTATTAAATTTATTATCTGTTAAGTGTTGTTAATAATTATAATTAAATTTTAATTTTAGTATACTTTTTAGTATACTGTGAAATAAAGATTTGTATTTAAGAATTATATAAATAAACGATATAAAATTTCAATTTTTATTGTATAAGGATAAAAATATATCTAACTTTATTTTTTTTAATTTAGATGCACATCATACTGGCTGATCAATAATCATAAACCATAATATTATCATGATTAAAGAGAAATTTTATCATTCTATTAGAATAATTCTTTTTGTTAGTATAAGGGAGTGAAAGTAGAGATTCTGTAAAATGTATGGATATGGATGATGGTATGTGGTCTATATTGGCCACTAAAATACCTACTAAATTCTTGAAATTTTCCCTTGTGATCAAATTTTCTCAATCCATAGTAATCATCATTCCTAACAATATCATCACTTTTTGTAGAGCAAATGGGAGAGAAGTGTATAGTTTGATCATCAAGACACACAACAATGGTTTTAGTCCAAGATGACTGCACTTTGTATTTTTGGATCGCCCATATTTCTACATAATATCAACAATGAGCAATTCTCCAAGAAAACAAAGTGGTGCGAGTATTCGACCTCAAAATCAGTTGGCAAAGGTGTCTCCAATATATTACAATAACATCCATTAGTGCACCTGTTTTGTCAGAAGAAGTCAACCAATAACCCAAATTGAGTTTCAAAACAATAATTAGGATTGTTTGTATAATAGAGTTAGCATCAATTTCTTTCCACGTATTCTCTGAGTGAGAAAAATTCTATCCGATTTTCAGGATAAACTATGCATTGGAACACTTGAATGAGCAAGTAGTCATTTGTTGATGGATCATAACCAAAACCTTGGAGAAACATGGAAAATATGGTACCCTTATAAGAGGCAATGGGTGATAAGAAACTTGTTTGTTGACACATGTTGATGGATTCATAGGCAAAGATGACAAACATAGTCTAATAGCAAAAATCCTCTATAGGAACCTATTATTTGAACCCTTTCACAAGGTTTATCAGGAAACTCCACTTTTAGTGGAACAATCCGAGTAGAATCAGACATAGTTAAAAGAAGTCTGTCTCTAGGAACAACAGCTAGTTCAAAATGTGAAGTTGTGAAATATGAATCAGAGATCAAAGAAAGTCATGACTTACTCACACATTTGAATCGAACAAGAGACTTGACCGACAATTTCAACATAATTTCAAATATCATATCCTCAATCTCAACATAATTTCAAATATCATATCCTCTAGCACATAAACAGTTGTCTTCATTCTTTCTTTACTTTACTTCCAAACTATCACTATGTCTCTCACCTTCTCCACGTGAGTGTTGAACTCCAGAAACTTATGAAAATCTTTTTTTATGAAGAATGATATTCACATAAACTCATTCTTCATAACTATTTATAATTTTTTTTCTTTTGTTTCATTTTTTTTATCCTATCATATCTTTTATATTTATTATTTTTTTCTTTTATATATTTTATGATATCATATCTTTTATAAATTTATTATTTTTTTTATCCTCTTTTATTTTATGTAAAGGAATATATCCATGAAATATTTTTACTCGATAAAGAGGTGTATATTGAAATTTTATTTAAAATAAGTAAGTCATGATCTTTAAAGGTAATTATAAAAATACAAAATTTAGTAAATTATTTCAAATAGAATCATAAATAATAGAATTTTTTTACACTTTAAAAAGGTAATTATAAAAAATAAAATATAGATAAATTATTTAAAATAAAGTAATAGAGAATTTTTTTATGGATAATGATAAAAAAAAATATATCTTTAAAATAATAAGTCGTGGATAAAATTTTTTTTAGCGGATAGTTACAAAAAATAATAAAATATTTAAAATAGAATAAGTTAGAAATAATATATATTTCTTTATTTTTTTAACCGTAATCATAAAAAAAATATAAAAATAGGTAAATTAAATATATATATATATAGTATTTTAATATCTTTATTTTTTTATAAAATCGATAATTGTTAATATTAATAAAGATAAAATATTATATATGGATTTTATCATATTTTAATATCTTTAATTTTTTTAGACAAAATTCAAAACCAATATAATATCTCATTAACTTTTATAATATTTTCATAATTTTTTTAATCAACTCCTAGTTCATTTTATTTCTAAATATAATTAAATTTTTTAATTTATATGTTAAATAATAATTTTAAAATTTTTAAAAATATATATCAGATATTTAATTATATTTAGTTTTTAATTAAGAGTATTTTAATAATTATTTAAATTATTTAATAACTATATATATATATATATTTTTTTTTTTTTTCAAATTAATTATAAAACCTTTACTTATTTCTTCGATTTATCTTTTCTCTAATTTAAACCTTATTATTATCTGCTCTATTTCATTTTTTTTTTACTCTCTCATCTTTTACTCTTCCATCCATTCCTTTGTATCCAAATAAATTATAATATGTGTTTATGAGATGAGTTTAGATAGGATAAAGTTAAATTTAAATAATTAAGATTAAATTAAATAAAAATAGAAGATTCTTTTTTTAATTTTAATGGGTAATTAATAAAAAAACATTTAAAATAATAAATCATATAATATATATTTTTAAGCGATAATTATAAAAAAAAATATTTAAACAAACATATGTTTTACTATAATATATATATATATATATAAATATAATAAAAAAATATTTTAAATAATGAATTATATATAATAAATATTTTGAAATAAGATATTTAATCAAATATATAATTTTAAGTGTTAATCATAATATAATATAATATAATTTAATATATATATATATATATATAAATAAATAAATGAGATAAATTCTATAATAGTATTATAGATTATAATACAGATAAATTATAATTTATATTTAAAAATTAAATTTATACTAATATTATAAGATATTTATGGTACGGTTTGATATAGTGTTTCATTAAAAATATATTTAAGAAAAAAAAACTTATGATATGTTTGGCGAAAAGAAAATTATAATAGAAATATTAGATTTTTTTTTAAAAATAAAATTAAAAATATAATTATATTTTAATAAAGTATTGTGGTTTGAAATATCAAAGTATAATCTGAATTAAATTGTTTAATTTTAGAAAAAAAATTTAAAATGATTCAAAAATTTACAGGTTTTAATTGATTATTAATTTTTTAAATCGATTTTTTTTTTTTTTTAATCAGTTCAATTCTTCTTACAAATTCTTAAATTAATTTATAAATATTTATTAAAATACATTAACTATTTTAAAAAATAATTACATGTTTGCTTTTTTATTTAAAATATTAGGTAATTATAAAATAATCTCTTAATTTTTGTGCCATAAATGTGAAGAAAATATGAGAGTAATGACCAATTCCACACTTTCTTTTTAATTCCACACTTTAGTGAAGTGTCTTCAAAAGCTGTTTGTGCTTCATAGTTAATAACCAATTCTTTTTAAAAAGAGGACCTTTCGGCATCAAATGCTCCAATTTCATAAACTATTTGATATTTCATGGAAGAAAAGTGGAGAAAACTAAGTTCAATAAATTTGTAAGTTTAAATTGAATAGAAATGGTAAGAACCAAAACCATGAATAACCTCTCTATTGGTGCCATTAACATCATTGCAAGATTTAGATTTTAGAACCCACATAAAATGCTTGCCCTAGGCCCACAATCAAAGCAGTAAATTCGTAATCTTTGATAAATTAGCCAATGATTACAAAAGGAAAACGATTTTACTTCAACTTTATTAGTGAGTATTTAGTGTAGCATTTCAGCCTGCTAAAATAGGTAGAGAGTACTTCATATATATTCATGCCAAATGCCAATGCATGGAGTAAAAGAATAGTTTTTTTTATTTATAAATGAATTGATCTAAGTAAAGTAATTTGTGCATTCCAATATGAAAAGTAAACAACTTTAATTTAGCACGGAATCCAAGACTGATAATACTGATTCACAACATGTATGTAACACAGACTAAATTAGACATCACTAGCATTAATGCTAAAGATGTATTCAAACGCAAGTACAATGGATGTTAAATGGAAAAAGTCACCAAGAGATACACTATATAGCGTTGAATATTGCGGGGAGTATAATGGGAAATGCAGGAAGAGAAGGTTATGGAGGTATATGCAGGAACTGGAAAGGTGAATACAAAATCGGGTTTAGGAATATGTTACACTGACTCCAATGAACCTATAAAGTTGGTGAAGGAAGGAACCTCTATATATCATAATATGCAACCAGGCTAACTGAGATAAGGAACATTGCAAATAGTGGCACCATAAGCAATGCGCAATACGAAGGAGAATGTACACTGATTTTACCAAATATAAGGGATGGGAAGTGTTAAGAGAATTAAAAATATCAGAAGAACCACCCATGTATATACTTAGCACTCTTTTTAGCAGATTCCTTGGGTAGGTACATCACACCCAATAGAGCACCAAAAGAAAATGGATTCACTTCATATCAATATCAATGTGTCATCAGATATCAACTGATTGTCCCAATTTAAAATTGAGCTATATATCATGCTAGGATGTAATACATTCGCGATTAAGAATAAGATATAAAATGCATACAAATAATTCAGTAATAGCATGTTTGAATTGTCATAAAACTAAATAATAAGGAAATAGCAACTTCATAGTTCTGCCCATTACAGTACATACACTATAATATCCAAGAATAATCATAAATCATAATATAAGATGCTTATCAAAATATTTTTTACTTATCCTCCACAGCCTGCTGGAGTTGAATGTTATAGGATCGATTCTCCTTCCGCTCCCCTTTGTTATTGAATTTGGTCAATCTAGTCTCGTTCTCATATCCAATAATATCACCATTTTTTGTTGAGCAAATTGGGCTGAAGATTCCAGTAGGGACATGATCAAGAGACACAACAATAGTCTTAGTCCAAGATGATTGCACTTTGTATTCTTTCATCACCCATATTTCCATCGAATTGTTCAAAATTATACTTAGACCGAGCAATTCTCCAATTTTCGTCAAACTACAAAATCCATTGTTGGCATCCTTAAAATCAACTAGCAGAGGTATCTCCATAAACCTTCTTTCTGTTAAACCTTCGCGTAATTTCCACCATTACTAAATCTGTCGTACAGTTGAACCACCAGGTAGTCATCTGCCAATGGATCATACCCAAAAGCCTGAAACATGGAGCACAAGAGATCCTTTCTGGACGCCATGGGTGAGCAACGAACTCGTTTGTGAACACCTGTGGATGGATTCCACAGGCATAGATGGCTCAAACAGTCCAAAAGTAAAAACCCTCGACAAGAACCTCCGATTCTAACAAAAGTAGAGTTGAAAGCAGGACAGGATAATTTCAATTCAACATTACCAGAATTCTGGTTTAGGGATGCATTTAAGTCAATGGATAAGACTCTAGGAGGCGAATCCCAACCCGAAATAAACATAAGTCTGTGTATGGGGGCTGCAGCTAGTTCAAAATGCAATTTTGTAAAGTGTGGATCAGAGATCAGAGATAGCCACGACTTACACACGCTTTTGAATTGAAGAAGAGACTTCATCGGCAATCTCAACAGGATTTGGATAATTAGTTCTTGTGGCAGAAGCACCGCTACGCCACTTTCACTTTTCCGCTACGGTATCTCTTCATTTTGACCCTTTTCTAAGGCTCTATATACACTCCTTCCTTACTTAGCTAGTCGTTTCTCTTATACATCATTGAGAAAAATTGAGAGCTGTAAGACTAGGATTCTTAGAAAATATCAACGACGAACGTTGTTGTTGTACGGAGGCAGCAAAAATCCTAATCTCTCTTAGGGCATCAATGTAGCGTTTTTATACAAGTTTTTTTTACTGGTTATGGTCAATTTTTGTTACATGCCTAAAAGGGCATATTTCTCAAATTTTATCTAAAAGAGAGAGAATTTCATTTACTTACCAGTTTTTAACCCGTGCGTTATTTATTTATTCATATATATTTTTATATGAAAGTTTTATATTTAAAAATATAAAATATAATTTATACTTTGTTAAATATAAATGTTTTTTTTAAATGATAAATAAATTTAACTATTTTAGAATATTATGACTTTCAGATAGACCTAACTAATAATTAAATAGACTACTAAACTAAAAAAACTAGCGACATTTTTTTTTATATAAAATAAATTACAAAATATGAACATAGACATGATTATTATCAACACAAGACCGAACCAACACAAGACCGAAGTAGAAATAGCTGAATTAGGCTTTATAAAAGTTAAATATAACTTATTTATATGATATTTTAATATGATTTTATCTATAATTTAAAAAATAATAAAGGTAATAATCTAATTTGGTCTACACATTAGTTAGATTTTTTTTTTTGAAGTGACTCATTTTGTTTCTCAAAAAAATGTTTGAAGTTTATTTTTCCACATCAATATGAGAACAAAATATATTTCTTAATTATTTTTCAAAAAATTAATATTTACCAAATAAAAATATTTTTTATATATAACTATAATGTTAAAAAGAAGCATAAATTCCTAAAAAATATATAACTTAAAAATGCATTGTGATTTTTAAAAAATTAAAAATAGCAAATATGTCTCTCTTATTTTTAAATGACAAAAAAAAGCCTCTCGTGTTGTAAATGAGAGTTAAAATTTATAGAGGCATAGTTGTTAGGTTCATATCCTAACAACTCTAAATAAAAATAGAGATAGATTTTAGAGCCAATTTAGCAAAATTTTAATAAATAAAAACCGGTACCTGATTTGAATAATCCTTACATACTCTCCATTGAAGATAATATTTCTCCGGAAAAACAATTATTATTGGAGATCTTATATTGACTAGAGATAAGGTTAAATTAAAGTTTATATAATAGTGTAAACCTCACATCATTAAATCGGTTTTATGAGGATGAGTTATATTTATTATTAATATTGTACTATTATGGTATCAGAGCCACATCGACTAAAAGCATTTTATGGATAGGTGTTTAGTGTAGCATCCTGATAAGAAAAGTAGAGTAGTTTTTGCCTCTTTGGTACAATTCTACGCTCTACTCATATTCATTCCAAGAATGTAGTAAAAGAAAATTTTGTATTTATTATTAAGATTTTTATATCATCTTTCTAATATTTATATAAATAAATTTTATTATTTATGAATGAAAGATATTAAAAAGAAAATTTTGTATTTATTATTAAGATTTTTATATCATCTTTCTAAGATTTATATAAATAAATTGTATTATTTATGAATGAAAGATATTAAAAAGATTTACGTTATCTTATCTGCTATATCTGTTGGTTAATTTATAAAATATGATTATATATTTATTAGATTATTTTATTTAATATAAATTAATATTAGATTAAAATATAATATTTATAAGATATATGTGTTACTTAAATATTATAACATGATTTTAATTTTTAAATATCATATTTAAAAAATTAAATTTGAAATTTTAAAAATTATTTTTATTTTTTTAATTTAATATTTAATAATTAAAATTATATTTTAATAAATTAAGAAAATTAAAATAATTTTCTAATTCAAGAGATTAAAAAATCAATTATTTCAAATTTTAAGAATTAAAAATATTATTAAATTTATTATTTTTTAGATAGTTTATAACTATAATTAAATTTTATTTTAGTATATTATATTGTGAAATAAAGATTTGTATTTAAGAATTATATAAATAAACTATATATTTCAATTTTTTTCAATTTTTATTATATAAGGATAAAAATGATATTTAATTTAGATACACATCATTTTGGCGGCAAGCATAATAATATCATGATTAAACAAAAATTTTATCTATTTTATTAGATTAATTCTTAAATAATAATAAAGAAAATTTTGATAATCTAATTTTTCCATTCCTTTTACAACCTACTAATATAAGGGAATGAAAATAGAGACTCTGTGAAGACTATGTGAATGTATTGTGGTCTATATTGGCCACTAAAATACTTTTTAAATTCTTAAAACTTTTTGCTTGTCATCAAATTTTCTCCACAACAAGACTGCACTTTGTACAAAGGTGGTGCGAGTATCTCCAATATATTTCTTTCCTTTAAATCAAAGGCAATAATAACATCCATAATAGAATCGTTCAAGACTAACCCAGATTGGGTTTCAAAACAATAATTAGGGTTGATTGTATAACAGAAAGAGGTAGCATCAATTTCTTTCCAAGTATTCTCTTTGAGAAAAGTTCGACCCAATTTTTACTTGAACAAGCAAGTAGTCATTTGTTGATGAATCATAACCAAAACCTTGGAAAAATATGGAAAACATGATACCCTTAGAGGCAATGGGTGAATAAGAAACTTGTTTGTTGACACATGTTGATGGATTCCATAGGCAAAGATGACAAACACAGTCTAAAAGCAAAAACCCTAGAATCGTGAAGGGATACATTGAAATCTATGGATATTTGAATCGAATAAGAGACTTGACTTCATTTTCTTTACTTTACTTCCAGAACTATCACTACTATGTTTGAGTGTTGCACTGCAGAAACTTATGAATTTTTTATATGAAGACTAATTATTCACGTAAACTCATTCTTAATAATTATTTATAATTTTTTTTCTTTTATTTCATCTTTTTTCTATCCTATTACTTTTAAATTTATTATTTTTTCTTTTATATTTTCTATAATATCATATCATAAATTTATTATTTTTTTACCTCTTTTTATTTTGTGTAAAAAAATATATCTATAAAATATTTTTACTCTTTAAAAGAGGTGTATATTGAAAAATTATTTAAAATAACTAAGTCATGATTTTTAAAAGTAATTATAAAAATACAAAATTTAATAAGTTATTTCAAATAAAATTATAAATAATAGAAAATTGTACCCTTAAAAAGATAATTATAAAAATAAAATATAGGTAAATTATTTAAAATAGGGAGAGGGATAAATATCAGAAATTTTTTTTCATACATGATAATAAAAAAATATATATATATATATTTAAAATATTATTTTAGCGGGTAATAATAAAAAATAATAAAATATTTAAAATATAATAAATCAGAAATAATATATATTTCTTTAGATATAAAAAATATATAAAAATAGATAAATTAAAAAAAAATACGAGTATAATAAGTTATATTTTATCATATTTTCATATCTTTAATTTTTTTTTTAAAATTGATAATGGTTAATATTAATAAAAATAAAATATTATATATGAATAAAATCGTATTTTATTATATTTTAATATCTTTAATTTTTGGATAAAATTCATAATATAATATCTTATTAGTTTATATTCTTCTTATATATTTTTAATCAATCCGTAACTTTATTTTCTTTTTAAATATAATTAATATTTTTTTTAGTTTATATATTAAATAATAATTTTAAAATTTTAAAATATATATATAATCATTATATTTAATTTTTAACTAAAAGTATTTTAATAATTATTTAAATTATCTAATAATTATATATATTTTTTATTTTTTTAATTAATTATAAAACTTTTACTTATTTCTTCTTGTTATCTTTTCTTTAATTTAAATTTTATTATCATCCGCTTTATTTCATTTTTATTGTTATTATTATCTTGTACTCTTATCTACTTTTCAATTCATTCCCTAGTATTACAAATTATAAATAAAATAAATAAATAATCAAATCTGATTTATAATTATTTAAATTCAAAAACATTTATTTAAATTTATTTTAGTATATCTATTTTAAATTAAAATTTATAATTTTAATTATTAAATTTAAATAATTTAATTTGAATTAGATATAAATTAAATTTTTTATTTTAAAATTTAGATCTACGTCTAGTATATAAGAAAAAAAACTAAAAGAAAACCTCAAATAAATTTATAAATATAAATTCTCACAAAATTATCTATTAACTATGGTTTCTAATATATTTTTAACTATTATAATTAATTTTTTAAATTAGTATATGTTAAATTTACACTAATATTTATATAATTTAATTAATTTATATTTAAATATTAAATTTATATTAATATTATAAAATTTTCGAACTGTGATTTGATATGTTTTTATTTAAAAATATATTTAAATTTAAATCGAATAAAAGATTTCGATTGTCTTCCTTCTCTTTACTTTATTTCAAGAATCACCAAAATGTCTCATTTTCTCTACTTGAATATAAACACGGCTTTATTATAAATCCTTCTATGGAAATTATTTATTTTTATCAAAAATAATTTATTCTAATAAACTCATTCTCAATAACTATTTATAAAAATTTATTTTTCTTATATTTCAGATGTAAAGGAATATATCCCTTAAAATATTTTTACTTTATATAAAGATATATTAAAAATTTATTTAAAATAAGCAAATCATTGTTTTTAAGAGTAATTATAAAAATACAAAATTTAATAAATTATTTTAAATAAAATTATAAATAATAGAATTTTTTTTAAAAGGTAATTATAAAAAATAAAATATAAGTAAATTATTTAAAATAAAACAACTTAAAGAATTTTTTTATCAATGATGATAAAAAAGAAATATCTTTAAAATAATAAATCCTGGATAATAAAATATTAAAAATAGAGTAAGTTAGAAATATATTTTTTTACTTTTTTTAGCGGTAATCATAAAAAAATATGAAAATAAGTAAATTAAATATATATATATATATATAATATATATATATATTATTTTATCATATCTTTAATATCTTTCATTTTGATTATAAAATTAATAATGATTAATATTATATATGGATAAGACGTATTTTATCATATTTTAATATATTTAATTTTTTTTTATAAAATTCAAAATCAGTATAATATTTCAGTAATTTTTATAATGTTTTCATAATTTTTTTAATCAACTCCTAGTTTCATTTTATTTCTAAATATAATTAATATTTTTTAATTTATATATTAAATAATAATATTAAAATTTTTAAAAATATATATAATCATTGATATTTAATTATATTTAATTTTTAATTAAGAGTATTTTAATAATTATTTAAATTATCTAATAACTATATATATTTTTATTTTTTCGAATTATTTATAAAACTTTTACTTATTTCTTTAATTTATCTTTTCTCTAATTTAAACTTTATTATCTATTTCATTTTATTTTTATTGTATTGTACTCTCTCATCTTTTACTCTTCAATGCTTTTCCAAGTATCCAAATAAATTATAAATAAAAAATATTAAATAATCAAATCTGATTGATAATTATTTAAATTCAAAAAATAATTTAAATCTATTTTAGTATATCGGTTTCAAATTAAAATTCATATTTTTAATTTTTAAATCTAAATAATTGGATTTGAATTATATATATATATATATATTAAATTTTTTATTTTAAAATTTACATCTACATCTAGTCTTTAAGATAAGAAAAATTAAAAAAAAAAAACCTCAGAAAAATTTATAAAAATAAATTCTAACAAAATTATTCATTAACTTTTTTTTCTTTTCCGTAAAACAAAATTTAAAAATAAATATTTGAAATAATATATGTGTGAGATGAGTTTAGATAGGATAAAATTAGATTTAATTAATTAAGATTAAATTAAATAAAAATAGAAGATTTATTTTTTAATTTTAATGGGTAATTAATAAAAAAACATTTAAAATAATGAATCATATAATAATATTTTTAGGCGATAATTATAAAAAAAATATTTAAACAAATATATTTTTTTATTATAATATATATATATATATATATATAATAAAAAATATTTTAAATAATAAATCATATAATAGATATTTTGAAATAAAATATTTAATCAGATATATAATTTTACTATCTTCTCTTACTATAATTAATATTATATATGTTAAATTTAAATTAATATTTATATAATTTAATTAATTTATATTTAAAAATTAAATTTATATTAATATTATAGGATGTTTGTGATGCGTTTTATATAATGTTTGACTAAAAATATATTTAAATCCAATATAACAGTTTGATTTGGATTAATTTTAATGGTTTTAATTTTAAAATTTATTTTTTATTAAAGGTGAAATTATTTTTATTTTTAGAATTAAAATATAATTATAATAAATGTTACTTAAAAATTAAAAAATATATTATATAATAAAATAATGAAAATATAATTATTAATAATTATGAATGATTTTAATTGAAAAAAAAATAAAAATTATAATCTAAAAATAATAATATTATATGAGAATGAGTGTAAACTAGTAAGAGTCACAAAATATAAAAAATAAAATAAAAATAACTTGATAAAAATAAAATTAATTAAAATGAAACCTTAAATCTCAAATCAAAATAGAAAAATAATAGAACATTTATCTCGTAAATATTGAACTACATAATAAGATAATAAGTATGAAATTGAAATAATAAATCAAATTATGAAAAGTTTACCACTTGAAAGGAAAATAATAATTTAAATACAACGTAGGATTGTGTAGTGAAAATGGATTAGAATAAAAATTGATAATAGATAATGAAATCATACTGAAGAGATTTTTTTTAAGAAAAAGAACCTTACAATGTGAAATGGTTTTAATCGGTTATCAATTTTTTTAGATCGGTTATCAATTTTTTATATTTATTTTCGTTTAATCGGTTATCCTTTTTTTATATTTATTTTTGTTTATTTTTTTGAATCAGTTTCGATCCTTCCTACAGATTCCTAAATTAATTTATAAATATTTATTAAAATACATTAACTATTTTTAAAAATAATTACACGTTTGCTTTTTTATTTAAAATATTAGGTAATTATAAAATAATTTCTTAATTTTTGTGCCAAATAAATTGAATTCCCTTTTAAATGTGATATTTTTTTTAATTATCAATTAATATTATATTATTTTTTACACTTACTAATTTATTTAATTTAATATATACACAAAAATAACCTTATTTTTACATGAACAAGGAAAGTCAAGAAGTAAGAAGAAAAGATGAGAGTAATGAACAACAGCAAATAGAAGGAATTAGGGAAAATAGAAACATACACAATAAGTTATTGACTTTCCAGAAATTTAAAAAAGAGTCTTTTAAACAAAAATTATATTGAAGCATTGTTTACCTTATTAAATCTGTATTAGGGCTGCATGAAAACTTTCTTTTTAATTTCACACTTTAGTGAAATGTCTTCAAGAACAGTTTGTGCTTCATAGTAATAACCAATTCTTTCTAAAAAGAGGACCTTTCGGCATCAAATGCTCAAATTTAATAAACTATTTGATACTTCATGGAAGAAAAGTGGAGAAAACTAAGTTCAATAAATTTGGAAGTTTAAAATGAATAGAAATGGTAAGAACCAAAACCATGAATAAACTCCCTATTGGTGCCATTAACATCATTGCAAGATTTAGATTTTAGAACCCACATAAAATGCTTGCTCTAGGCCCACAATCAAAGCAGTAAATTCGTAATCTTTGATATATTAGCCAATGATTACAAAAGGAAAACGATTTTATTTCAACTTTATTAATGAGTATTTAGTGTAACATTTCAGCCTGCTAAAATAGGTAGAGTAATTCCTGCCTCTCAGGTGCACTACGAGGCTACTTCATATATATTCATGCCAAATGCCAATATGATAAATGAATTGAACTAAGTAAAGTAATTTGTGAATTCCAATATGAAAAGTAAACAACTTTAATTTAGCACGGAATCCAAGACTGATAATTCTGATTCACAACATGTATATAACACAGACTAAATTAGACATCACATGTATTCAATAACGATGTGGAAATACGCAAAAGAAGCATTCGCAAAAAGTAGGGAAGAGAAGAACGCAAGTGCAATGGATGTTAAATGGAAAAAGCCACCAAGAGATACACTATATAGCGTTGAATATTGCGGGGAGCATAATGGGAAATGCAGGAAGAAAAGGTTATGGAGGTATATGCAGGAACTGGAAAGGTTATGAAGAACTCTAATGAACCTATGAAGTTGGTGAAGGAAGGAACCTCTATATATCACAATATGCAACCAGGGTAGCTAAGATAAGGAACATTGCAAATAGTGGCACCATAAGCAATGCGCAATACGAAGGGGAATGTACACTGATTTTACCAAATATATGGGATGGGAAGTGTTAAGAGAATTGAAGATATTAGAAGAACCACCCATGTATATACTTAGCACTCTTTTAGCCGATTCCTTGGGTAGGTACATCACACCCAATAGAGCACAAAACTGATTGCCCCAATTTAAAATTGAGCTATATATCATGTTAGAATGTAATACATTCGCGATTAAGACTAGGATATAAAATGCATACAAATAATTCAGTAATAGCATCATGTTTGAATAGTCATAAAACTAAATAATAAGGAAATAGCAAGTTCATAGTTTTGCCTATTACACTACATACAGTTTAATATCCAAGAATAATCATAAATCATAGTATAAGATGTTTATCAGAATATTTTTTACTTATCCTCCACTGCTGGCGCTGTCTTAAAGGGAGTGAAAGTAAAGACTCTTTATACACAGTCTCACAGTGTCGGGGTGAAATGTTATAGGATCGATTCTCCTTCTGCTCCCCCTTGTTATTAAATTTGGTCAATCTAGTCTCGCTCTCATATCCAACAATATCACCATTTTTTGTTGAGCAAATTGGGTTGAAGATTCCAGTAGGGACATGATCAAGAGACACAACAATAGTCTTAGTCCAAGATGATTGCACTTTGTATTCTTTCATCACCCATATTTCCATTGAATTGTTCAAAATTATACTTAGACTGAGCAATTCTCCAATTTTCGTCAAACCACAAAATCCACCATTACCAAGTCTGTCGAACAGTTGAACCACCAGGTAGTCATCTGTCGATGGATCATATACCCAAAACCTTGAAACATGAAGCACAAGCGATCATTTTTGGACGCCAACGAACTCGTTTGTGAACACCTGTGGATGGATTCCATAGGCATAAATGGCTCAAACAGTCCAAAAGTAAAAATCCTCGACAAGAACCTCCGATTCTAACAAAAGTAGAGTTAAAAGCACAACAGGATAATTTCAATTCAACATTACCAGAATCCTGGTTTAGGGATGCATTTAAGTCAATGGATAAGACTCTAGGAGGCGAATCCCAACCCGAAATGAACATAAGTCTCTGTGTGGGGGTTGTAGCTAGTTCAAAATGCAATTTTGTAAAGTGTGGATCAGAGATTAGAGATAACCACGACTTACACACGCTTTTGAATTGAAGAAGAGACTTCACCGACAATCTCAACAGAATATGCCACGTCCACTTTCACTTCTCCCCTACGGTATCTCTTCATTTTGACCCTTCGTTGCAGCAGAAACCCTAATCTCTCTTAGGGCATCAATGTTGCGTTTTTATACAAGCTTTTTTTACTGGTTATGGTCAATTTTTCTTACATGCCTAAAAAGGCATATTTCTCAAATTTTATCTAAAAGAGAGAGAATTTCATTTACTTACCAGATTTTAACCCGTGCGTTATTTATTTATTCATACATATTTTTATGTGAAAGTTTTATATTTAAAAATATAAAATATAATTTATACTTTGTTAAATATAAATGTTTTTTATAATGATAAATGATAAATAAATTTAACTATTTTAAAATATATTATGAATTTTACTTAGGCCTAACTAATAATTAAATAGACTAATAAGCTAAAAAATTAAGACATTTTTTTTTATATAAAATAAATTACGAAATATGAAAATAGACATGATTATTACCGATACTAGATCGAATTAGAAATAGTTGAACTAGGTTTTATAAAAATTAAATATAACTTATTTATATGATATTTTAATATTATTTTATTCATAATTTAAGAAATAATAAAGGTAATAATCTAATTTGTTCTAGTTAAATTATTTTTTTCAAGTGACTATTTTGTTTCCAAAAAAAATGTTTGAAGTATATTTTTCCATATATAATATCAGAACAAAATACATTTGTTAATTATTTTCAAAAAATTAATATTTACCAAATAAAAATATCTTTTATATATAACTAGAATGTTAAAAAAAAAGCATAAATTCCTAAAAAATATATAACTTAAAAATGCATTGTGAGTTTTTTAAAAATAAATTTAAAAATTAAAAATAGCAAATATGTCTCTCATATTTTTAAATGACAGAAAAAAGTCTCTCGTGTTGTAAATGAGAGTTAAAATTTATAGAGGCATAGTTATTAGATTCATATCCTAACAACTCTATAGAGGCTTCTATCGAGTGAGAATAAAAATAGAGATAGATTCTGGAAACCGATACTCCATTGATAATATTTCTCCGGAAAAACAATTATTATTGGAGATCCAATATGGACTAGAGATAAGGTTAAATTAAAGTTTATATAGTAGTATAAACATCACATCATTGAATCGATTTTATGAAGATGAGTTAGATTTATTATTAATATATACTATTATGCTATTAGAGTCCACATCGACTAAAAGCATTTTATGGATAAGTATTTAGTGTAGCTTCCTAATAAGAAAAGTAGAGTAATTTCTACCTTTTTGGTGCAGTTCTACGTTCTACTCATATTCATTCCAAGAATGTAGTAAAAGAAAATTTTGTATTTATTATTAAAATTTTTATATCATCTTTCTAAGATTTATATAAATAAATTTTATTATTTATGAATGAAAGATATTAAAAAATTCACATGTTATATCTACGTTAATTTATAAAATACGATTATATATTTATTAGATTATTTTATTTAATATCAATTACTATTATATTAAAATATAATATTTATAAGATATATGTTTTACTTAAATATCATAACATGATTTTAATTTTTAAATATCATATTTAAAAAATTAAATTTGAAATTTTAAAAATTATTCTTATTTTTTAATTTAATATTTAATAATTAAAATTATATTTTAATAAATTAAGAAAATTAAAATAATTTTCTAATTCAAGAGATTAAAAAATCAATTATTTCAAATTTTAAGAATTAAAAATATTATTAAATTTATTATTTTTTAGGTAGTTTATAACTATAATTAAATTTTACTTTAATATATTATATTGTGAAATAAAGATTTATATTTAAGAATTATATAAATAAACAATATATTTCAATTTTTATTATATAAGGATAAAAATGATATTTAATTTAGATGCACATGATGGGATCAATAATCACAAACCATAATAATATCATGATTAAACAAAAATTTTATCTATTCTATTAGATTAATTCTTAAATAATAATAAGGAAAATTTTGACAATCTAATTTTCCGTTCCTTTTACAACCTATCTATATTGGCCACTAAAATACTTTTTAAATTATTGAAACTTTTCCCTTATCATTAAATTTTCCCAATCCATGATAACGATCATTCCCAACAATATCACCACTTTTTGTAGAGTAAATTGGAGAGAAGTGTAGGTTTGATCATCAAGACACACACCAATGTTTTTAGTCCAAGATGACTGCATTTGTATTTTTGCATCGCCCATATTTTTAATGGAAGTAGTTGTGATAACAAAGGTGGTGCGAGTATCTCCAATATATTTCTTTCTTTTAAATCAAAGACAACAATAACATCCATAATAGAATCGTTGAAGACTAACCCAGATTGGGTTTCAAAACAATAAGACTAACCCAGATTGGGTTTCAAAACAATAATTAAGGTTGATTGTATAACAGAAAGAGGTAGCATCAATTTCTTTCCAAGTATTCTCTCTGACTGAGAAAAGTTTGACCCGATTTTTAGAATAAACTATGCCTTGGATCACTTCAACGAGCAAGTAGTCATTTGTTGATGGATCATAACCAAAACCTTGGAGAAACATGGAAAATATGGTACCCTTATAAGAGGCAATGGGTGAATAAGAAACTTGTTTGTTGACACATGTTGATGGATTCCATAGGCAAAGATGACAAACACGTCTAAATGCAAAAACCTCTAGAGGAACCTATTATTTGAACCTTTTCACAAGGTTTACCAGGAAACTCCTCTTTTAGTGAAACTATGTTTGAGTGTTGCACTGCAAAAACTTATAAAATTTTTTTTATGAAGAATAATTATTCACATAAACTCATTCTCAATAATTATTTATAATTTTTTTTTCTTTTATTTCATCTTTTTTCTATCCTATCATATCTTTTATATTTATTCTTTTCTCTCTTATATTTTCTATAATATCATATCATAAATTTATTATTTTTTTACGTCTTTATTTTATGTAAAAAAATATATCCATAAAATATTTTTACTTTTTAAAAGAGGCGTATATTTTTTAAAAGAGGTGTATATTGAAAAATTATTTAAAATAAGTAAGTCATGATTTTTAAAAGTAATTATAAAAATAAAAAATTTAATAAATTATTTCAAATAAAATTTTAAATAATAGAAATTTTTACCCTTAAAAAGGTAATTATAAAAATAAAATATAAGAAAATTATTTAAAATAGAAAGACTGATGAATACCAGATAATTTTTTTCATACATGATAATAATAAAAAAATATATACTTAAAATAATAAATCGTGAATATAAATTATTTTAGCGGGTAATAATAAAAAATAATAAAATATTTAAAATATAATAAATCAGAAATAATATATATTTCTTTAGATATAAAAAATATATAAAAATAGACAAATTAAAAAAAATACGAATATAATAACTTATATTTTATCATATTTTCGTATCTTTAATTTTTTTACAAAATTGATAATGGTTAATATTAATAAAAATAAAATATTATATATGAATAAAATTATATTTTATTATATTTTAATATCTTTAATTTTTGGATAAAATTCATAATATAATATCTTATTGTTTTATATTGTTCTTATATATTTTTAATCAATCCGTAACTTCATTTTATTTTTAAATATAATTAATATTTTTTTTATTTTATATGTTAAATAATAATTTTAAAATTTTAAAAAATATATATAATCATTATATTTTATTTTTAATTAAAAATATTTTAATAATTATTTAAATTATCTAATAATTGTATATATTTTTTATTTTTTTAATTAATTATAAAACTTTTACTTATTTTTTCTTGTTATCTTTTCTTTAATTTAAATTTTATTATTATCCGCTTTATTTCATTTTTATTGTTATTATCTTGTACTCTCTTATCTACTTTCACTTCATTCCCTAATATCTAAACAAATTATAAATAAAATAAATAAATAATCAAATCAATTCATAATTATTTTAATTCAAAAAAATTTATTTAAATCTATTTTAGTATATCTATTTCAAATTAAAATTTATATTTTTAATTATTAAATTTAAATAATTTAATTTGAATTAGATATAAATTAAATTTTTTATTTTAAAAATTTAAAATTTAGATCTACGTCTAGTATATAAGAAAAAAAACTAAAAAAAACCTCAAATAAATTTATAAAAATAAATTCTCACAAAATTATCTATTAACTATGGTTTCTAATATATTTTTAACTATTATAATTAATTTCCTAAATTAGTATATGTTAAATTTACACTAATATTTATATAATTTAATTAATTTATATTTAAATATTAAATTTATACTAATATTATAAAATTTTCGTATTGCGATTTGATATATTTTTTTATTTAATAATATATTTAAATTTAAATCGAATAAAAGATTTTATCGAACAATCTCAACATTATTTCAAATATTATATTCTATCATATAAATAATTGTCTTCATTATTTTTTATTATTTTTACTTTATTTCAAGAACTATTACAATGTCTCCTTTTCTCCACCTGAATATAATTACGGTTTTATTATAAATCCCTTTATAGGAATTATTTATTTTTGTAAGAATCCATTTCTCTACCTTCTTTCTCTTATCACTATTAGTAACTACCTGTTCCCTATCACAATTCAGGGTTTTAGAATTTTCACCCAAAACCCTCTATCATGGCAGAAGGGGTTGCATCCAAAATAGTCGATCCCAACACAATGCCGCCGTAGACGTGGGCATTGAGAACGTCGAGGCAGAAGACAACGGCGACGAGTCTAACCTGAAGCGTGCTTGGGACGAGGAGCCCCTGGACGACGACGTTTCGAAGAAGTAGAAGGTGGACGAAGAAAGTAGAGCACTTTGGTGCAATTGGAATCTCAATTTGGGTAAGTTTTTAGTACTTCATTTCTTTTAGGGTTTGAAAAGGGGTTTACTGATTTGGGGTTCCTTGAATCTTTGCATGTGATGTTTTGAGTTTAAATATGTTCTATGTAAAGGAAATTTTGTGGTAATGGATGGATTTGTGGTTTAGGCACTCGTAGAGTATTTTGAAGCATTTGGGAGTTTGATCAAGGAGAGAGATTGCAAACTATCTTGGAAATCTTTTGAGGTAAGGGAAGTTAGTGTTAGGTTGAGTTTTGAATTGTAAAGAAATATGATTTTGGGCCTATTATGGACTATATATCCTAGATTGTGATTGAATCTGTGTGTGTTAAATGGTTGAAGAATCTGTACTTGTGAATTGCTGTCGTGATTTGTAGAATTGATAAATTAGACTGTGATGATTTGAGTATTGTGTCCATGTTTAGTGGTATACTTCTTATTATAAATTGAGTTTGCTTGAATTTTGAATGATAAGAATTTGGTTCCAGGTTGTATGAAAATGTGTAGATTTGAGAGTGGTGTGGAACTTGTAATTTGACTGTACTGAAATATTATTATATTGAAACATATGCTAAAATTGTGAATGGGTAAGAGTTAGATGGATTGATTGATTTGTATCAAATTGTGCTTATTGATGTGTTTGAAATGAAAGGTAGTATAACTTTCAATTGAGTAGAACCGTGTTAAACCTATGAATCTAATTTGAGTTAACTTGGTGATGTGGTAAACTGGAGTTGGGTAATTGAAATTTTGGAGAAGAATTTACTTTGAATTAGTGACCCAATAATTTATGAAGACATGCCTAAATTAATCTGATGTGACTAGACTCATGACATGAATTTTATTTGAATCCTTGAAAAAAATGTGATAATCTGATATGGAGCAAATTGACTGATGTGGGATGAATTTTGTTTGAGTTAAGCTAAATTGAATTCTTGTTTCAGTTGTGAAATTTTATAGGATAACCATTTTGAACTACCTAACCCATCAATTTTTCTTGAGAAGAGTATGAGATAAGCTGATTTAGCATGTTTAGATGTATCAAATTTATGAATTAGGTCCAGTAAATCAAAATTACTTTTCTACAAAATTTTTAAATAGAGCAATTAGAGCTTGACCTATATTTGGGAAATAGAAAAAAAAAAAAGATATCTGAACAATCACACCCAAGTAAAGAAAGCTAGTCTTAAATTAAATTAAATAGGATTAGGGGAACATAGATTAGGATTTGAGTAGGTGACCTGTTTCTGGATTACTACCCTTGATTGAGAGTGGAATGTTGGGTGTGTTAAATGATGAATGTGAAATCTGTCCTGTTTAGATTGAATACTATAATTTAGGAATCTGCTAAATTGAATTGTTATAATTTGAGTAATTGACCATGGGCTTGGTTGTTGTTCTAATTGAGTGTGCTTATGTTGAATAATGAGTAGAAATGTATGATTGAGAATGATGAGCATAGAAATGGGCAAGAGGCCGTGTAGTTCATATTGAGTAGAAGTTTATAATGAAATTAATGATATTTATGTTGGCATGAGGCCTTGGTGCTCCTATTGAGGGGAGCTTGATTTTATGATATGAGGATGGTGTTGGTAATGTAGTGTGTATGGGTTTAGGAATATGTTATAGGGTATCCAGACCTTAATGTCTCTCTAGGTCACATAGACTAAGATTGTCATGTGGTGAAGGTCGATGGAGGTCTTACCAATTGTCTTTATGATAGTTGGTGAGGCTACCCTGATGTGAGATGGGGGTGGTGATGTTTTATGGATGATCCTGGGGTGAAAAAGACTCAGTGGTCGGCCGGTTAGGCCTGTGGTCCTGGAGTACACATCCCTAGATATCCAAAATTCATACAGTCTTCCGGAAGGCGTCAGTCTTGTTTGTGATGTGTGAATTTTATTATGTGTAAAACCTTAGGTAGGCCCTTACACTTGGATGAGATTGTGTTGAATGTCTTATCTATTTTATAAATTCATGTATGTTCTTTTATATCACTAGCTTACTCTACTTTATTGTGTTCATCAGTTGGGTGACAGTAGATGTAGGATGATTGTAGCTGGAATTAGAAAAAAAAATTGTAATTTATATCTTAAGGTCTTATTTAGTTTTCTCGAACAATGTAATAAAATTAGTCCCTTTTAAATCTTTCAATATTATGAAATGTATTAATAGAAACTAGTATTTTAAGTATGTTACAATTTTTATCAAGAATAATTTATTCTAATACTCATTCTCAATAACTATTTATAAAAATTTATTTTTCTTCTATTTCAGATGTAAAGGAATATATCCCTAAAATATTTTTACTTTATATAAATATATATTAAAAATTTATTTAAAATAAGCAAATCATTATTTTTAAGGGTAATTATAAAAATACAAAATTTAATAAATTATTTTAAATAAAATTATAAATAGTAGAATTTTTTTTAAAGGTAATTATAAAAATAAAATATAGACAAATTATTTAAACAACTCATAAATACTTAGAGAATTTTTTTATGGATGATGATGAAAAAAAATATCTTTAAAAAATAATAAGTCGTGGATAATAAATTTTTTTAGCGAATAGTTATAAAAAATGCGAATAGTTATAAAAAATGAATAAAATATTTAAAATAGAGTAAGTTAGAAATAATATATTTTTTTACTTTTTTTTTTAAGCCGTAATCATAAAAAAATATAAAAATAAGTAAATTATATATATATATATATATATTATTTTATCATATCTTTAATATCTTTCATTTTGGTTATAAAATTAATAATGATTAATATTATATATGGATAAGACGTATTTTATCATATTTTAGTATCTTTAATTTTTCTTTATAAAATTCAAAACTAGTATAATATTTCAGTAATTTTTATAAAGTTTTCATAATTTTTTTAATCAACTTCTAGTTTCATTTTATTTCTAAATATAATTAATGTTTTTTAATTATATATTAAATAATAATTTTAAAATTTTTAAAAATATATATAATCATTCATATTTAATTATATTTAATTTTTAACTAAGAGTATTTTAATAATTATTTAAATTATCTAATAATTATATATATTTTTATTTTTTCGAATTATTTATAAAACTTTTACTTATTTCTTTAATTTATCTTTTCTCTAATTTAAACTTTATTATTATAAGCTCTATTTCATTTTATTTTTACTGTATTGTACTCTCTCATCTTTTACTCTTCAATGCTTTTCCAAGTATCCAAATAAATTATAAATAAAAAATATTAAATAATCAAATTTAATTGATAATTATTTAAATTCAAAAATAATTTAAATCTATTTTAGTATATCCGTTTCAAATTAAAATTCATATTTTTAATTTTTTAATCTAAATAATTGGATTTGAATTATATATATATATATATATATAATATATATTAAATTTTTTATTTTAAAATTTACATCTACGTTTAGTCTTTAAGATAAGAAAAATTAAAAAAAAAAATCTCAGAAAAATTTATAAAAATAAATTCTAACCAAATTATCCATTTACTATTTTTTCTTTCCCGTAAAACAAAATTTAAAAATAAATATTTGAAATAATATGTGTTTGTGAGATGAGTTTAGATAGGATAAAATTAGATTTAAATAATTAAGATTAAATTAAATAAAAATAGAAGATTTTTTTCTAATTTTAATGGGTAATTAATAAAAAAAACATTTAAAATAATAAATTATATAATAATATTTTTAAGCGATAATTATAAAAAAAATTTAAACAAATATATTTTTTTATTATAATATATATATATATATATAATAAAAAAATATTTTACATAATAAATCATATAATATATATTTTGAAATAAAATATTTAATGAGATATATAATGTTTAAAAGAAGTAATCATAATATAATTTAATATATATATATATATATAAAAATAAATATAAATGAGATAAATTCTATGAACATTAATACGATTAGATTATAATACAATCTTCTCTTACTATCATTAATTAATATTAGTATATTTTAAATTTAAATTAATATTTATATAATTTAATTAATTTATATTTAAAAATTAAATTTATATTAATATTATAAGATGTTTGTGATGCATTTTGATATAATGTTTTCACTTAAAAATATATTTAAATCAAATATAACGATTTGATTTGAATTGATTTTAATGGTTTTTAATTTTAAAATTTATATTTTATTAAAGATGAATTATTTTTATTTTTAGAATTAAAATATAATTATAATAAATATGTTATTTAAAAGTTAAAAAAGTATATTACATAATAAATTAATAAAAACATAATTATTACTAGATGTGGTACAATATTAGTTTATGAATGATTTTAATTTTAGTAGTTTAAAAACTTTTACAACTCTATAAAAATATAAAAATAAAATAAAAATAACCTAGTAAAAATAAAATTAATTAAAATAAAATCTTGAATCCCAAATCAAAATAGAAAAATAATAAAACATTTATCTCGTAAATATTGAAATACATAATAAAATAAAATAATAAATCAAATTAAGAAAAATTTACTACTTGAAAGGAAAATAATGATTTAAATACAATGTGAGATTGCGTAGTGAAAATAGATTGGATCGAAGAAGAGACTTGACCGGCAACCTCAACATAATTTCAAATATCATATCCTCTAGCACATAAACATTTGTCTTCCTTCTCTTTACTTTACTTCCAAAACTATCACTAGGTCTCTCTCCTTCTCCAAGTGAGTGTTGCCCTGCAAAAATTTATAAAAAACTTTTTTTTATGAAGAGTAATTATTCACATAACCTCATTCTCAATAACTATTTATAATTTTTTTTTATCTTTTTTCTATCCTATTATATCTTTTATATTTATTATTTTTTCTTTTATATTTTCTATAATATCATATCTTTTATAAATTTATTATTTTTTTATCCTCTTTTTATTTTATTTTATTTTGAGATATAAAGAAATATATCTATCAAATATTTTCCCTAGGTAAAAGAGGTGTATATTTGAAAATTTATTTAAAATAAGTAACTCATGAATTTTAAGGATAATTATAAAAGTACAAAATTTAATAAATTATTTCAAATAAAATTATAAATAATAGAAATTTTTATTCTTAAAAAGGCAATTATAAAAATAAAATATAAGTAAATTATTTAAAATAGAAAAAGTGATGAATACGATATAATTTTTTTTAATGGATGATGATAAAATATATATATATATATATATATATTTAAAATAATACGTAGTGGATAGTAGATTTTTTTAGCGGGTAATAATAAAATTTTTAAAATAGAGTAATTCAGAAATAACATATATTTCTTTAATTAAAAAATAAAATAAATATATATTTTATTATAAAAAAATATAAAAATAGATAAATTAAAAAATACAGTATAATAAATCATATTTTATCGTATTTTGATATTTTTAATTTTTTATTAATATTAATAAAGATAAAATATTATATATGAATAAGTCATATTTTATCATATTTTAATATCTTTAATATTTTGGATAAAATTTATAATTAAGTATAATATCTTATTTTTTTATATTATTTTTATAATTTTTTAATCAATAGTTTCATTTTCTTTCTAAATATAATTAATATTTTTTTTTAATTTATAACTTAAATAATAATTTTAAAATTTAAAAAAATATATATATAATTATTATATTTAATTATATTTAATTTTTAATTAAAAGTATTTTAATAAATATTTAAATTATCTAATAATTATATATATTTTTTATTTTTTTAATTAATTAGAAAAATTTTACTTATCTCTTCTTATTATCTTTTCTCTAATTTAAATTTTATTTCATTTTATTTTTATTATTTTGTACTCTCTGATCTTCTATTTTTCAATCTATTCCGTATGTTACCACTATTTGAAGATTGGACAACTCTATTCATGTAATTCAAGTGTTTTAATAATGATCAAGAAAATCAAGAATCAGGACATCAAAGTCAATTCAAGAAGACTAAAGGAAGTTCAAAAATTTACAAGAAAACTCAAGTTGGAAGCAAGCTCAAAGACATAGAAGACTTAGTTTATAAGCTGTGAGTGAATGAAATCAAAAGGTAATCATCACTCAGCTCAGAGTGCTTTCTCTAGAAAACTGTTTTTGGAAAAACATATGATTTCAAATTAAAATAAAGATTTTATTTTATTTGGGAATATTTGTCTTCCAACAATTAAAGGAATATCTGATTTTGATTTTGTGA
>BDMB01000003.1:7461200-7479987 GCA_016859785.1 Macrotyloma uniflorum
TTTATCTTGAGGAAACTGTGAGCAGAGCAGGTGCTACAGTTTGAGATCTTCACTCCAGGTGTTATTTTCCTTGTTTTTGTTCATCCTCTGAGGCTGTTCAGAGGAGGTGTTTTATCTTTCCTTGTGTGATTCAAGGAAAGTGTTTCATTCCTTGTGTGACTCAAGGAAGGTGTTTCATTCCTTATGTGACTCAAGGAATGTGTGGTAATCTCTTGTGGGTTTCAAGAGATTGTGAGGTTTATCTTTAATTTTCTATTTTGCATGTTTCACTTGTGATTAGTGGTTGTAAAATTGTGATAAATTAAAGATAGTGAGAGTGGGTGATCATATCATGTTGAGGTGATTGGGAACTGGACGTAAGGTTAAGGTTTAATCCGAACCAGTATAAATCTCTGGTGTTATCTCTCTTTCCCTTATCTCTTTATTTTTCCGTTGCGCTATATTAAATATCTGCTAAGACTGGTAATTTAGAGAGGGCTAAAATTTGAATTAATTAAACGTTAAAGTTTTAATTTTTATTCCATCAATTCACCCCTCTTGATGCTACTTGGTAACACCGTAGTATCCAAACAATTTATAAATGAAAATAAATAAATAATCACATCTGATTCATAATTATTTAAATTCAAAAAAATTTAAATCTATTTTAGTATATCTATTTCAAATTAAAATTTATATTTTTAATTATTAAATTTAAATAATTGAATTTGTATTAGATATAGATTAATTTTTTTATTTTAAAATACTTTTGCCAATTGATTTTGATAAGGTATAATTAGATTTAGATAATTAAGATTAAATTAAATAAGAATTACAGATTTCTTTTTTTAGAAATACCTTTGCCAACTTTGCCAACTGATTTTGATAAGATATAATTAGATTTAGATCATTAAAATTAAATAAGAATTAAAGATTTCTTTTTAATTTTTATACATAATTATTAAAAAAATATTTAAAATATTAAATCATATAATAGATATTTTTAAGCCATGATCATAACAAAAGATAAATTATTTAAACAGACTAATTATAATATAATATAATATATATATATAATAAAAAATATTTAAAATAATGAATCATATATAATAGATATTTTTAAGCGATAATTATAAAAAATATATTTAAATAAACATATTTTTTTACCTATAAAAACGTAATCATAATATAATTTAATATATATATATATATATATATAAATAAAAATAGGATGAATTCTATAAACATATTCTAGATTATAATACAATGGTTTCTAGATATATTTTTAACTTAATATAATTAATTTCTTAAATTAGTATAGGCTAAATTTACACTAATATTTATATAATTTAATTAATTTATATTTAAATATTAAATTTAAACTAATATTATAGAATATTTGTGGTATGATTTGATGTAAGGTTTGGTTTGAATTGATTTTACAATTTTTAATTTTAAATTTTATTTTTTATTAAAGATAAAATTATTTTTATTTTTAGAATTAAAATATAATTATAATAAATATGTTACTTAAAAGTTGTAAAGTATATTGAATAATTAATTAATAAAAACATAACTATTATTAAATATTATAGGTATAATAGTTTATGAATGATTTTAGTAGAAAAATAATGATATTACATGAGAATGAGTGTAAAATAGTAAGAGTCACATAATTTTAATAGTTTAAAAACTTTCAAAATTGTTATTTCACTATTTAAATTTTTAAATCCAAATCAAAATAGAAAAATAATAGAACATTTATCTCGTAAATATTAAAATACATAATAAGACAATAAGTATGAAATTAAAATAATAAATCATATTAAGAAAAACTTACCACTTGAAAAAAAAATAATGATTTAAATACAACATGAGATTGTGTGGTGAAAATAGATTGGAATAAAGATTGATAATGGTTAGAAATAATAGTGAATAGATTTTTTTTTAAGAAAAAGAACCTTACCAGAGTGTTCCCGATTTGATTTGGTTCGATCGGTTTGATTCGATTTTAATTAATATAAAATCCGAACCAAACCAACCCGTTTGGTTTGGATCGGTTATACGATTTTTATTATTATTAAATTTTTAAATATTTTTTAAAAAAATTATAAAATATTTTTTTTAAATTATTTTATATTTTATAATAAAATTTGTTAAATAAAGAAATATTTTGTAATTTTTATTTTTATAATTTTGATTTTATTTATATTTCAATTATTCTTATATTTATAAATAAATTATATACTTTTTATACTTATGATACAATTTTATTATAAGTATATATATTATAAATATTAATGAAAATAGAAAGATGGTAAAAGTATTTTTTTAATAAATTATATTATTTTATTCAACAAATAAAATATTTTTTTAAAATTTAATAAATAAAAATAAAAATTAAAAAAAAATAAAAAATTCAATAAAAAATTAGAAAAATTATAGATATATTATTATAAATAATATAATAAAAAATATAATTTAGGAAGAATAATTTATATATTATTATAAATAATATAATAAAATAAATTTATGAGATATATATATATATTTATTAGTTATTATTTAATTTTAAAATATAATTTTATATTAAAATATAATAAGCAGTTTAGTTTTGTTTGGCTTGATTCGATTTTTTATTTGAAATTCAAAATCAAATCATGCAATTTAAGAAAAAATATATCTAAAAAATTAAGTGGGTTTAGTTGCATGGTGTAAGCGTGTGCCTAATAAGATTAGAGCAAGGTTATATTTTCATTTTTAGTAAAATAATAATTTCTTCTTTCTCCTTTAATAGTAACATGACCAATAGGTTTCAATGTAATGCCTTATTGTATGTTTAGATTGCCATAATTACATTTATGAAAACTTTTTTTTCATATATTTTTTATTGGTTAAATTTTTGTTCGAAACTACAAAATATTGATAAAAAACATTATTTTAAATAAAAGATTGACCAATTAATCTCTCTAATTCATTTTTAAGTTCAATTCACTAAAATCAAATATTTTGAACAATCGTATCTATTTATCTATTTATGATTGTATAAGAGAATATAAATTTAGTAAGCATTTAATGATTTGATTTGAAATGATGAAGCGAGTAACCTATGAGTGTTTGGTGAAAATAATGAAAGTTCCCACGTTAATTAAATTAAATATGAAGTTTAATTATAGGATATAAGTAAAGTGTAAATTTTATCTTCTAAAACAGTAATTACTTTCTATCTTATACGAGAGTCAAGTTGGCAAGATTGTTTGGGTTACTTATTAATATGTTTAACTTTGGTTAACAGTTAAACAAGTTGTTGGATCTAAATTAAATCACTTATTAATAGATTATGATCTTTTTTATATAATTTGAGGAGATCTCACATTGATTAAATATAAAATGAGGTGTAACCACTTTTTATAAAATAGAGTGAAAAAGATAATTTTTTTTATATCTATTTTCGTTTATTTTTTGTATCAGTTCGATCCTTCCTACAAATTCCTAAATTAATTTATAAATATTTATTAAAATACATTAACTATTTTTAAAAATAATTACACGTTTACCTTTTTATTTAAAATATTAGATAATTATAAAATAATTTCTTAATTTTTGTGCCAAATAAATTGAATTCCCTTTTAAATGTGATACTTTTTTTTTTAATTATCAATTAATATTATATTATTTTTTTACACTTACTAATTTATTTAATTTAATATATACACAAAAATAACCTTATTTTTACAGGAACAAGGAAAGTCAAGAAGTAAGAAGAAAAGATGAGAGTAATGAACAGCAGCAAATAGAAGGAATTAGGGAAAATAGAAACATACACAATAAGTTATTGACTTTCCAGAAATTTAAAAAAGAGTCTTTTAAACAAAAATTATATTGAAGCATTGTTTACCTTATTAAATCTGTATTAGGGCTGCATGAAAACTTTCTTTTTAATTCCACACTTTAGTGAAATGTCTTCAAGAACTGTTTGTGCTTCATAGTTAATAACCAATACTTTCTAAAAAGAGGACCTTTCGGCATCAAATGCTCCAATTTAATAAACTATTTGATACTTCATAGAAGAAAAGTCGAGAAAACTAAGTTCAATAAATTTGGAAGTTTAAATTGAATAGAAATGGTAAGAACCAAAACCATGAATAACCTCTCTATTGGTGCCATTAACATCATTGCAAGATTTAGATTTTAGAACCCACATAAAATGCTTGCTCTAGGCCCACAATCAAAGCAGTAAATTCAATTAGACATCACCAGCTTTAATGCTAAAGATGTATTCAATAACGATGTGGAAATACGCAAAAGAAGCATTAGCAAAAAATAGGGAAAAGAAGAACGCAACTGCAATGGATGTTAAATGGAAAAAGCCACCAAGAGATACACTATATAGCGTTGAATATTGCGGGGAGCATAATGGGAAATGCAGGAAGAGAAGGTTATGGAGTTATATGCAGGAACTGGAAAGGTGAATACAAAATCGGGTTTAGGAATATGTTACATTGACTCCAATGAACCTATAAAGTTGGTGAAGGAAGGAATCTCTATCACAATATGCAAATAGTGGCACCATAAGCAATGCGCAATACGAAGGGGAATGTACACTGATTTTACCAAATATAAGGGATGGGAAGTGTTAAGAGAATTGAAGATATCAGAAGAACCACCCATGTATATACTTAGTACTCTTTTAGCCGATTCCTTGGGTAGGTACATCACACCCAATAGAGCACCAAAAGAAAATGGATTCACTTCATATCAATATCAATGTCTCCTCATATATCAACTGATTGTCCCAATTTAAAATTGAGTTATATATCATGCTAGAATTATAAAACTAAATAATAAGGAAATAGCAAGTTTAGTTCTGCCTACATACACTATAATATCCAAGAATAATCATAAATCATAATATAAGATGCTTATCAGAATATTTTTTACTTATCCTCCACAGCCTGTTGGCGCTGTCTACAAGGGAGTGAAAGGAGAGACCGCTCCCCTTTGTTATTGAATTTGGTCAATCTAGTCTCAGTTCTCATATCCAATAATATCACCATTTTTTGTTGAGCAAATTGGGCTGAAGATTCCAGTAGGGACATGATCAAGAGACACAACAATAGTCTTAGTCCAAGATGATTGCACTTTGTAATCTTTCATCACCCATATTTCCATCAAATTGTTCAAAATTATACTTAGACCGCCAAATCTGTCGAACAGTTGAACCACCAGGTAGGCATAGATGGCTCAAACAGTCCAAAAGTAAAAATCCTCGACAAGAACCTCCAATTCTAACAAAACAAAACTAGAGTTAAAAGCAGGACAGCATTACTAGTTCAAAATGCAATTTTGTAAAGTGTGGATCAGATATAAGAGATAACCACGACTTACACACGCCTCCTTCACGTTGTTGTTGTACGGAGGCAACAGAAACCCTAATCTCTCTTAGGGCATTAATGTAGCGTTTTTATACAAGTTTTTTTTACTGGTTATGATCAATTTTTGTTATATGCCTAAAAGGACATATTTCTCAAATTTTATCTAAAAGAGAGAGAATTTCATTTACTTACCCGTTTTTAACCCGTGCGTTATTTATTTATTCATACATATTTTTATATGAAAGTTTTATATTTAAAAATATAAAATATAATTTATACTTTATTAAATGTAAATGTTTTTTTAAATAATACATAAATTTAATTATTTTAGAATATATTATAACTTTCACGTAAGTCTAACTAATAATTAAATAGACTAATAATATACTAAAAAACTAACGACATTTTTTCATATAAAATAAATTACGAAATATGAAAATAGACGTAATTATTACCAAAAGCGAAATAGAAATAGCTGAATTAGACTTTATAAAAGTTAAATATAATTTATTTATATAATATTTTAATATTATTTTATCTATAATTTAAGAAATAATAAAGGTAATAATCTAATTTAGTCTACACATTAGTTAGATTATTTTTTTCAAGTAACTCATTTTTGTTTCTCAAAAAAATGTTTGAAGTTTATTTTTCTATATCAATATGAGAACAAAATATATTTCTTAATTATTTTTCAAAAAATTAATATTTACCAAATAAAAATATCTTTTATATATAACTAGAATGTTAAAAAGAAGCATAAATTCCTAAAAAAATATATAACTTAAAAATGCATTGTGAGTTTTTTAAAAATAAATTTAAAAATTAAAAATAGCAAATATATCTCTCATATTTTTAAATGACCGAAAAAAGTCTCTCGTGTTGTAAATGATAATTAAAATTTATATTCTCCAATAAATTAGTCACTAAAAAAGGAAGAAGTTTAATAAGTTGAATTTTATGGATAAGTGTTTAGTGTAACATCTCAACCTGATAAAAAAGCTAAAGTAATTTCTATCTGTGCAATACTACGCTCTACTCATATTCATTCCAAGAATGTAATAAAAGAAAATTTTGTATTTATTATTAAGATTTTTATATTATCTTTCTAAGATTTATTTAAATAAATTGTATTATTTATGAATAAAAGATATTAAAAAGATTCACGTTATATTATATATTATATCTGCGTTAATTTATAAAATACGATTATATATTTATTAGATTATTTTATTTAATATCAATTAATTTTACATTAAAATATAATATTTATAAGATATGTTTTACTTAAATATGACAACATGATTTTAATTTTTAAATATCATATTTAAAAAATTAAATTTGAAATTTTAAAATTATTTTTTATTTTTTTAATTTAATATTTAATATTTAATAATTAAAATTATATTTTAATAAATTAGGAAAATTAAAATTATTTTTTAATTTAAGAGATTAAAAAATCAATTATTTCAAATTTCAAGAATTAAAAATATTATTAAATTTATTATCTTTTAAGTGTTGTTTATAATTATAATTAAATTTTATTTTTAGTAGATTGTGAAATAAAGATTTGTATTTAAGAATTATATAAATAAATGATATAAAATTTCAATTTTGATTGTATAAGAATAAAAATGATGTCTAATTTTATTTCTTTATAATTTAGATGAACATTATTCCAGCCGATTAATAATCATAAACATAATAATATCATGATTAAATAGAAATTTTATCATTCTATTAGAATAATTCTTAAATAAGTTTGACTATCTAATTCTCCGTTCCTTTTATAACCTACACGTTAGTACAAGGGAGTGAAAGTAGAAATTCTGTAAATGTATGGATGGTGGTATGTGGCCATCTAAATTCTTGAAACTTTTCCTTATTATCAAAATTTCTCAATCCATCATAAAATAAATTATATAAAATTTCAATTTTGATTGTATAAGGATAAAAATGATATCTGTAACACCCTTCTACCCCAAAACGCTTTCAATTAATAAATATAAATTGACAAAGGATAAAAGTAAAAGAATTCAAATATATTCATTTTATAAAGAAGAATTATGAAAACAAGGAAATACAATTTTGAAATAAAACTCTTACTCTGAGTCATATTGCCTACTAGAACAACGACGGTAGACCGTGAATCGGTACACCCAGTGAGTTCCCAGGAAAGAGAGGTGGGTCACTAACGGACACTCTTAAATACCAAATCTTTCCTAGCCAAAACTTTTCTAGACATACACTCTCACACCACCACTGTATATCCAGTTACAATAATAACTCTTTCAAGATATAGAAAATAAAATATTACTAGGCGTTGACATAGCCTTTATAAGTTCTTATTAACAAAACATAATAAACTTTAAATATACTTCTTTAAAATAAATAATCTTCCTATTCCCCGACTTTCCACCTAATCAGAGCACTTACAAAATCAAGGTTTAGGAGACTTAGCTTTCTCATTCAACTCTTCTTTGTCCTTATCACCGACATGTTCACCTATAAGAATATTTAACCCAAACAAAACACCAACCACACAAATAGAAGAGTGAGGAATATATCTCACATATGTTATGAATACTTATAAGAAAATAAGGAGAACTAAACATACACAGCACACGCACACGCATCACACACCAATACATACTCAATCACATACTCAAATGCATTAATGCTCTTATGCTCTTATCTCTAAATGCATGTGGTACCATCGCAACGCAAATGCAAATGAGTAGTCCAGGAGGACATGGACCGGATCTAAGGACCCTATCAATCCACTCTCACCAGAACGAGTCTAACAGGAGCCAGTCGGGATAGTATAGCCGGCCGTGGTGGCCCCTCATTTCAACTCTCAAATGAGGGGTTCCCTGCTCTAAAATCCCCAAAGTCAAGGTAGAAGACCATAAAGACCCTCCTTCATAGATCGCATCTACCCCCAACAAAAGTATGAATGAATGAATGAAATATGATCACACAAATGCAACACACAAATGCGACACACAAATGCAACACACAAATGCATAACACATCTCGAATGACCAAGCATAACTTGGATTTTAACGCTGCTAAGCCTCTGCTTAGACTTCACAAAACATACCACAAACTCGCAAACAACGCAATAACTCATGAGTCTCTCAATACTCTACTGAAATTTTCACAATATCACATTTCACAATCCAATTACAATCACAATACATTACCAAATCACACATCACAACTAAATAGTTTAATTATAACTTTTTATCACATTTCAACCCGTATCTCCAGTTATATTTAAATGTTGTTGTAAAAGAAGAAAACTATGATTAAGAAAAGTGGTACGTGGCGTTGTTATACCAGAATGCATCTTAGACCTTCAAACGAAGGGATGTTAACAACTGGTTTCCAGCCTATATACCTTGTTTATATATACACAAAGACAACAACTTGTAATAAAAACAACAACTTATAATAATTTATAAACACAACAACTCATAATAATTTATAAAAACATCAACTTTTATAAATATAGGATAATTCCCTCAAATTCATATTGAGGACTTATGGTTGCCTCAAAATAAACAATCCTATGAGGCTTAGGGATTGCCTCTCTACCCAAAATTCTCATATGCATCCCATATGCGAGACATTCCCCACTCCCCCTCTTACCTCGAATAAAGACGTCTTGTATGCTACGCTCCGCAATGTTCCACGTGACGCCTCGAGACGCTATGCTCCTAATTTCTCACGTATCGCCCCTAGTCGTCTTCTTTGAGACTTTTCCCAAAGGTTAGGAAAATTTGGAATGAAAAATAGAGAGGGTCTAATGCCTATTTATATTAGTAGAGTTGGGCTTTTGAAGAGCAGATTCAATTAATAATATCTTTCCAAATATTATCTTTTTTTTAAAATATCAATAATCTCACAATATCTTTAATATATTAATAATCTTCCAATATATCTTTTATAATAATTTCATATATTTTAAAATACTATTAATCTGATCATAATATCTGATAAAATATTAATAATTTCACAATATCTATTTATAACCACTAATCCAATATTTTAGAAAATATTTTATTTTATCTTATAAACCTAATTATAATTATTTAACTAAATAATTAAGTTACAAATATATATATATATATATATTTATTATACATTTTTTTTTCTCAAAAATTGGGATGTCACAATATCTAATTTTATTTATTTATAATTTAGATGCACATTATCCCGGCCGATTAATAATCATAAACGATAATAATATCATGATTAAACATAAATTTTATCATTCTATTAGAATAATTCTTAAATAAGTTTGACAATCTAATTCTCCATTCTTTTTATAACCTACTCGCTAGTACAAGGGAGTGAAAGTAGAGACTCTGTAAATGTATGGATGGTGGTATGTGGTCCATATTGGCTACTAAAATACCTTCTAAATTCTTGAAACTTTCCCTTGTTATCAAATTTTCTCAATCCATCATAACCATCATTCCCAACAATATCATCACTTTTTGTAGAACAAATTGGAGAAGAAGTGTAGAGTTTGATCATCAAGACACACAACAATGGTTTTAATCCAAGATGACTGCACTTTGTATTTTTGCATCACCCATATTTCTACAGAATGAAAGTTGTGATACTTAGCAACATTGAGCAATCCTCCAAGAACACAAAGGTGGTGTGAGTACTCGACCTCAAAATCAGTTGGCAAAGGTATCTCCAATATATTCTTTTCCTTTAAATCAAAGGCAACAATAACATCCATTAGTGCACCTGTTTTGTCAGAAGAAGCCAACCAATGAATAGAGTCATTCAAGACTAACCCAGATTGGGTTTCAAAACAATAATTAGGGTTGTTTGTATAATAGGAAGAGGTAGCATCAATTTCTTTCCACGTATTCTCTCTGAGTGAGAAAAATTCAACCCGATTTTCAGGATAAACTATGTCTTGGAACACTTGAACGAGCAAGTAGTCGTTTGTTGATGAATCATAACCAAAACCTTGGAGAAACATGGAAAAGATGGTACCCTTATCAGAGGCAATGGGTGAATAAGAAACTTGTTTGTTGACACATGTTGATGGATTCCACAGGCAGAGATGACAAACACAATCTAAAAGCAAGAACCCTCTACAAGAACCTATTATTTGAACCCTTTCACAAGGTTTATAAGGGAAATCCACTTTTAGTGGAACAATCCGAGTAGAATCGTGAAGGGATGCATTGAAATCTACGGATAGGACTTCGTCAGAATCAGACATAGTTAAAAGAAGTCTGTCTCTAGGAACAATAGCTAGTTCAAAATGTGAAGTTGTGAAGTATGGATCAGAGATCAAAGAAAGCCATGACTTACTCACACATTTGAATCGAACAAGAGACTTAACCGGCAACCTCAACATAATTTCAAATATCATATCCTCTGACATATAAACAGTTGTCTTCATTCTCTTTACTTTACTTCCAAACTATCACTATGTCTCTCTCTCCTTCTCCACGTGAGTGTGTTGCACTACAGAAACTTATGAAAAACTTTTTTTATGAAAAGTAATTATTCACAAAAACTCATTCTCAATATCTATTTATAATTTTTTTTATTTGTTTCATTTTTTTTCTATCCTATCATATCTTTTATATTTATTATTTTTTATTTTATATTTTCTATAATATCACATCTTTTATAAATTTATTATTTTTTTTATCCTTATTTTATTTTATTTTATTTTGAGATATAAAGAAATATATCTATAAAATATTTTTACTCTCTAAAAGATGTATATATTTGAAAATTTATTAAAAATAAATAAGTCATGATTTTTAAGAATAATTATAAAAAGTATAAAATTTAACAAATTATTTAAAATAAAATTATAAATAATAGAAACTTTTACTCTTAAAAAAGGCAATTATAAAAATAAAATATAAGTAAATTATTTAAAATAGAGAAACTGATAAATACGACATAATTTTTTCATGGATGATAATAATAATAAAATATATATATATATATATATTTAAAATAATACGTAGATTTTTTTAACGGGTAATAATAAAAAATAAAAAAATATTTAAAATAGAGTAATTAAAAAATAATATATATTTCTTTAATTAAAAAATAAAATAAATATATATTTTATTATAAAAAAATATAAAATTAGATAAATTAAAAAATACAGTATAATAAGTCGTATTTTATCGTATTTTGATATTTTTAATTTTTTTTTACAAAATTAATAATTGTTAATATTAATAAAGATAAAATATTATATATGAATAAATCATATTTTATTATATTTTAATTTGGATAAAATTCATAACTAAGTATAATATCATATTTTTTATATTTTTCTTACAATTTTTTAATCAATTTTTTAATCAATAGTTTCATTTTCTTTCTAAATATAATTAATATTTTTTAATTTATAAGTTAAATAATAATTTTAAATTTTTAAAAAAATATATATAATCATTCTAATTAATTATATTTAATTTTTAATTAAAAGTATTTTAATAAATATTTAAATTATTTAATAATTATATATATTTTTTATTTTTTAATTAATTATAAAACTTTTACTTATCTCTTCTTATTATTTTTTTTCTAATTTAAACTTTATTATTATCCGTTTTATTTTATTTTATTTTTATTATTTTGTACTCTCATCTTCTATTTTTCAATCTATTCCGTAATATCAAACAAATTATAAATAAAAATAAATAAATAATCAAATCTGATTCATAATTATTTAAATTTAAAAAAAGTTAAATCTATTATATCTATTTCAAATTAAAATTTATATTTTTAATTATTAAATTTAAACAATTGAATTTGAATTAAATATAGATTAAATTTTTTATTCTAAGATAGTTTTGCCAACTGATTTTGATTTTAATAAGGTATAATTAGATTTAGATAATTAAAATTAAATTAAATAAGAATTAAAGATTTTTTTTTTAGAAATACTTTTTCCCACCTAATTTTGATAAGATATAATTAGATTTAAATAATTAAAATTAAATTAAATAAGAATTAGAGATTTTTTTTAATTTTTATGTGTAATTAATAAAAAAATATTTAAAATAATGAATCATATATAATAGATATTTTTAAGTGATAATTATAAAAAAATATTTAATATATATATATATATATAAATACAATAAAAATAAAAATAGGACGAATTCTATAAACATATTCTAGACTATAATATGATGATTTTTAGATATATTTTTAACTTAATATAATTAATTTCTTAAATTTGTATATGCTAAATTTACACTAATATTTATATAATTTAATTAATTTATATTTAAATATTAAATATAAATTAATATTATAGAATGTTTATGGTGGGGTTTGATGTAACGTTTGGTTTCGATCAGTTTTAATTTTATTTTTATTAAAGGTAAAATTATTTTTATTTTTAGAATTAAAATATAATTATAATAAATATATTATCTAAAAGTTGAAAAATATATTGAATAATTAACTAATAAAAATATAACTACTATTAAATATTATATTTACAATAATAGTTTATGAATGATTTTAGTAAAAAAATAATAATATTACATGAAAATGAGTGTAAAATAGTAAGAGTCGCATAATTTTAATAATTTAAAAACTTTTAAAATTGTTATTTCACTATTTAAATTTTCAATGATATTAAAAATTGAAATAATATATTATTTAAATTTAGAATACTAAAACTCTTACCTCTCATTATTATTAATCATTTATCAATACAATTTGATTTTATATTTAGAGACTTAAATAAATATTATTATAGAAAAATCTCAACTCTATAAAAATATAAAAAATAAAATAAAAACAACCTGATAAAAATAAAAATAATTAAAATAAAATCTTAAATCCCAAATCAAAATAGAAAAATAATAAAACATTTATCCCGTAAATATTGAAATACATAATAAGACAATAAGTATGAAATTAAATAATAAATCAAATTAAGAAAAGCTTACCACTTGAAAGAAAAATAATGGTTTAAATACAGTGAGATTGTATGGTAAAAATGGATTGGAATAAGGATTGATAATGGATAACGAAATCATAGTGAATAGATTTTTTTTAAGAAAAAGAACCTTACCAGGGTATTCGCAGTTCGGTTCGGTTCGATTTTTCATTAAATTTTCATCCGAACCAAATATAAAAATTAAATACAGTTCGGTTTGGTTCGGTTTTAATTAATATAAAATCCGAACCAAACCAAACCAATATTTGCAGTTTGGTTTGGATTGGTTATGCGATTTTTATTATTATTAAATTTTTAAATATTCTTTAAAAAAATTATAAAATATTTTTTTTAAATTATTACATATTTATAATAAAATTTATTAAATAAAGAGACCATTTTATTTTTTATTTTTATAATTTTTATTTTATTTATATTTCAATTATTCTTATATTTATAAATAAATTATATACTTTTATACTTAAAAATTATAATATAATTTTATTATAAGTATATATATTATAAATATTAATGAAAATACAAATATTGTATGAGTATTTTTTTTTAATAAATTATATTTTTTTATTCACACAAATAAAATATTTTTTTAAAATTTAATAAACAAAAATAAAAATTAAAAGAAAAATAAAAAATTCAATAAAAAATTTTAAAAAATAGAAAAATTATAGATATATTATTATAAATAATATAATAAAAAATATAATTTAAGAAGAATATTTTATATATTATTATAAATAATATAATAAAAGAAATTTATGAGACATATATATTTATTAATTATTATTTAATTTTAAAAATATAATTTTATATTAAAATATAATAAATAGTTTGGTTTGGTTTAGTTTTTTATTTGAAATTCAAATTTGAATTTTTGAACACCCTTAATAAGCACCGGCACGAAGAAATAAGTATGATTAAATTAAAAAAAGAATAACACTTTACTATAAGTTAAGTTGGGTAAGTTGTATGGTGTAAGCGTGTGTTTGATAAGACTAGAGTAGTCAACAAGGTTATATTTTTTCATTTTTAGTAAAATAATAATTTCTTCTTTCTCCTTTAATAGTAGAATGACCAATAGGTTTCAATGTAATGCCTTATTGTATGTTTAGATTGCCATAATTACATTTATTAAAACTTTTTTTTCATATATTTTTTATTGGTTAAATTTTTGTTCGAAACTACAAAATATTGATAAAAAACATTATTTTAAATAAAAGATTGACCAACTAATCTCTCTAATTCATTTTTAAGTTCAATTCACTAAAATCAAATATTTTGAACAATCGTATCTATTTATCTATTTATGATTCCATAAGAGAATATAAATTTACTAAGCATTTAATGATTTGAAATGATGAAGCAAGTAACCTATGAGTGTTTGGTGAAAATAATGAAAGTTCCCACATTAATTAAATTAAATATGAAGTTTAATTATAGGATATAAGTAAAGTGTAAATTTTATTTTCTAAAACGGTAATTATTTTCTATCTTACACAAGAGTCAAGTTGGCAAGATTGTTTGGGTCACTTGTTAATATGTTTAACTTTGGTTAGCAGTTAAACAAGTTATTGAATCTAAATTGAATCACTTATTAATAGATTATGATCTCTTTTATATAATTTGAGGAGATCTCACATTGATTAAATATAAAATGAGGTGTAACCATTTTTATAAAATAGATTGAAAAAGAGAATGTTTTTTCAAAGTGGACAGAATAAATATTAAAGAAAAAGTGATTAAGAATTTATTTTTCAAAGATTATAATATGATGATAAAAAAAATGAAAAAGGATAATTAAAGAATAATCTTACGATGAAATCAATATATATTGAGAGGGAAGTGAAAAGAATACAAACACGAAGAAGTAAGTTAAACAAGAGAAAGACGTAAGTTATCTTCTTATAGAAAAGAAAATACTCATACATCTTGCATGATATGTAAATAATATAAATGAATAAAAGATATTAAGAAGCTTAATGCAAGTAAGAGGAAATTAATCTGAAATGGAAGAAAGTGTAATAAATGAAACTCGTGAAGAGATGTACAATAGCTTTAAACTGCTTAGCCATGACTAGAGACGTTACAAAATTGATATATATATATATATATATATATATATATATTTTGCATGACTAGAGACGTAGGTTATTATATCATATATATTGTTGTTATTTTCTCTTTTATTGTTTAATAATCATTTCTGAAAAAAGTTTGCTCTATAAGTTCATATTTAATCAACTTCTTTACTTTTAGTTCATGTAAAACTTTTATATCAAGATTTAGGTTTAAGCAAAGTTTAAAAATTTATCATTTCTTTCCAGCAAAACCATTTTCAACTTTTTACTTATCAAATTACATAAGTTCTTTAAATTGAAGTAAGTTTGTTTTTATGTATCTTTCTTAGGATTTTCTATAAATATATAAAAAAAATATACTTAAAACGTGAAAGTTCTACACTTATATGGATAATTCTAATAATGGAGTTTGAATTAGTATAAATGTTAAAATAACCCGTTCTAGCCATAAGTTTACTGAAATCAATTATATTACGCATAAAATTATTCTCTAAATTAAAAATTATCAACATTACTAGTCTATTAAAAAGAATATAAAAATTGCATTTGTTTAGGTTTAGAAAAAATAATCTTAATAATAAAAATATTCACTACTAAATTGATTTAATTTATCATTATTAATCTCTTATCATAATAATTTAATTGTTATTAATTAATATTCGTTTAATTGTACTTGTAATAATATTGTTAAATATCATTAAAACTAATCTTATGATAAAAATATCTGAAATTAATAATATATATAATAGTTTTTTTTATCAGTAAAAGCAAATATATTAATAAAATTGGTATTAGAAGTAAAAAAAAATAATTACAAGTACATAGTATATATAATTGTAAAAAGATGTGTTCAAAATTCAGCAATTAACAAGATAATTATCCCTCCCATTATTATTCAATGACTTAACTTACCCTAAACAAGATAAAGGATTTATGCACCATTGAGCAAAAGTTGCAAAATTATTGTTTACTCTATTAATGATCCACGACCAAGTTCTGACTTGAATTAAACCAAAAATCTCATTTGCACTTATCTTTTCATTCTAAATAGCACCTCATTTTTATGTAGCCAAATAGACTATATTACTCCAACCCAAAGTATATTCCATACACTCTTAAGTTGTTTATTTCCAGTTATCCAACAATGATGAAGTAAATGTCTTTTTAAATTACTTGTCTTACATGTATTTATTCCAAACCACAAATAACATTTATCCCAAACAGCACTAGCTACCTTACATTCAAAGAATAAATGTATAAATGTTCAATGTTTTCACCTTGCAGTCCACATAAATCACAATTGAAATTTGTCAATTGGATTCCTCTTTTTTGTAAGTTATCCTTTGTTGCTATTCCTCCAATTGTCGCTCTCCAAACCAAATGTACTACTTTAAGAATTACTTTAATCTTCCATAGCCTTGTAAAGAATTCTCTATCCTCATCCTGCAAGTCTTGGTCCAATTGAAAACTTTCCTAAGTAAGATTATATGTAGAATGTACAGAGTAACTTCCCAACTCACCACTCTTCCATAGTCATTTATCTTTGTCACCCTCTTTTGAATGCTTAGAATTTATAATATTTTTAATCTTTCGAATAGGAGTTCTTCCCACCGAAACCACCCCCTCCTCCACCTCATATTCCACTCTCATTCACCTTCCTTTCAACAATCCATTTCTTCTATAGTCCAATTCTGATTGTTAGAGTTAAGATACAAACTATGGAATTTGGATTTAAGTGTTTCTTCCCCTACCCATTTGTCGTGCCAAAACTTAATCTTCCTACCATTCCCCGCCTTTCATTCAATTTCATTTTGAAACCATTTCCCTTCCACTTCATTTGCCCCACAAATTTTCCTTAGATCCCTCCACCAAGTAGAACAATCATTTTCACCTATCAAATCATCTAGACCTCTCCACCCTCCATATTTTGATAACATTACCGGTTTCCATATCCCTCAACTTTCATGTTCGAGTCACCACCTCCACTTAGCCAAAAGAGCAATACTAAAACACCTTATATCAGTTATTCCGAGCCCCCCTTTGCTTTTTTTTTTTACAAACTGTATTCCACTTCACCCAATAGATTTTCCTCTCGTCATTCCCCCACCCCCATAGGAACCTTTTCTATATCTTCATTACTTCCTTAATCACGGTATTAGGAATTTTGAAAAATGACAAATAAAATAAAGGTACTGAATTTAACACATTTTTAAGTAGAGATACCCGACCACCGAAAGATATATTTTTACCTTTCCATTTTGTTAGTTTCTTCTGAATCTTGTCGAGAATAGGTTCCCAAAACTGTATACGTCGTTGATTCCCCCAAATTGAATTCCCAGATACATGAAAGGAATTCTCATTTGTGTGCAATTCAGTATATCTGCAAACATTTCCAACACTCTACTTTCCACCCCTAATCCACCTAGTCGACTCTTGGAAAAATTAACTTTCAACCCTGAAGAGAGCTCAAAACATCTGAGAATAATTTAGTATTAAGACATTATGGTGTGTCGCCTCACAGAAAAAAATTGTATCATCAGCAAATTGTAGCAAACTGACCTACTCATCTAGTACCCCTACTTTCACTCTTGTCAACATACTTTTGTTTTGTGCACTTCTCACTAGTCCTGCTAGTCCTTCTAGTCCTTCTACCACCAACAGAAAAAGAAAAGACGTCAAAGGGTTGCCCTGTCTAAGTCTTTTAGTCGAAATAAATTCTTTTGTAGGACTACCATTGACTAAAATAGAGACAAAGGCAGATAACAAAAGATTTTTTATCCACCCAATACACTTCTCACAAAAATCGAATCTTCTCATCATGTAGAATAAGAAATCCCAACTCACAGAGTCATATGCTTTTTCAAAATCAACCTTTAGAATTAGTCCCTGCTTCCCTTTTCTCTTCATCTCGTCCACCACTTCATTTGCCACAAGCACACTATCCAACATACATCTCCTTCCTAAAAATGCACTCTGGGAATCATCAATTAACTTGTGAATATATTTTTTTAATCTATTAGACAACACCTTGGTGACAATTTTGTATACGCAACCCACAAGAGATATTGGTCTGAAGTCGTTGAGATTAACAGGATTTTCCTTTTTAGGAATGAGAGATATGAAGGATGCATTGCTTCCTTTGGGCCAACACCCATTCTTGTGAAAATCCATAAGAACCTCCATAATGTCATCCTTTAATACTTTCTAGAAATGTTCTATAAATCCAAAGTTAAATCCATCCGGACCAGGACTTTTATTCTCATCCCAATCCCATACTGCCTCCTTCACCTCTTGCTCCTCAAACGTTGCTGTGAGCCCAATATTATCTTCAGAGCTAATAGTTTCAAAATGAATCTCATCCAACAAAGGTCTCC
>BDMB01000003.1:7479993-7653226 GCA_016859785.1 Macrotyloma uniflorum
ACTTTCCGTAAATCTCCCAGAGAAATAATCATGTATCTTCTTCTTCACCATATTTGTGTCATCTATCCACCTCCCCTCAATCATGATCCCTTTTAAATTATTTTTAGCTCTTTTCTAGTTAACCATTGCATTGAAGAATTTAGTATTGGAATCCCCAAGAGCCAACCATCTAGTCTTGAATTTCTGCCTTACTAATGATTCTTTTCTAAAACTTAACTTCCTTAATTCTGCAAATAGTTTTTGTCTTTCCTTTTTTCCCACATCACATAGATTTCAATTCTCATCTTCCAACTCCATATCATGTATCTTTTCAGTCACTTTTTTGCATATTTTGGTTTATATCCCTAAAATCCTTCTTATTCCACCTCTTTAAATCAAACTTAAGTAACTTCAACTTCTCCTTCATATTATATAATACTGCCCCTCTTTTCTCATGCATCTGCCATGAATCTTTGACTAATTTCTCATAACTCTTAGCTCTCATTCACGCATCTATCACCTGGAATGGTTTGCGCCCCCAATCCGCACATGAATTTCTCATCACCAACTCACAATGATTTGATATTGTTCTGCACAATGCATACTGAGCACACCCAGGCCATGTCTCCAACCACTCTTTTGATATTAGAAACCTATCTATTATGCTTAATGATGTGCCATTTGGCCTATACCAAGTAAATTTTCTTCCTACCATCGGTATGTCAAACAACTCCATTCCTTCTATAAAATTATTGAACCTCCTTATTTGCTGTGACTCATTTCTAACTTCACTGACTCCTTTCCTTGCATTTGGATTCCTAATTGAATTGAAATCCCCCATTAGACACCACATATTATGACTTGTGTTTTGTCTCACCCTTATCAGTTCCTCCCATAATTGTTTTTTTCCTTTCTCATCACACGGTGCATAGACATTTGACCCCATCTTCCTAATATTCCAACATAACCCTTTCCTTGTATTGTGTTGTCCAATTTAAATTGTCCATTCTTCCAAATGGAGAGCAACCCCCCATCCTTGTTCATTGCAAGGCTAACCACCCATTCAACTTCATTGTCACCCCAAATGGATTTGCACATAGCTTCATTTATTGTTTCACATTTTGTTTCCTATAGACAAGTCATTTCTATCCCTTCATTTCTAATAGTTTGCATTAGGTAGTTTCTTTTCATTTCTGCCTCCCTAGTCCCCTCACGTTCATCCTGAATATTTTCATAATATTCTTATCATACCCTCTCTGTTCTAACTCTTTTAATCGATCATTAATAATATATATAACAGTGATATTGGTGAATTGTTATATATATATATATATATATAATAAATTAATTGTTATTATTAATAATTTATGATAATTATTATTTTAATGTCAAAATTTTTTCATAATTATTAATTATTTTTTATTATTAATATTTTAACACCGTATTATTATAAATTACATTGATACATAATTATCACAAACTATTTTTTATCATGATAAATAAAAAATTTATTTAAAAATATTAAAATAAATACATATTTAAAAATAAATTATTTATTATATTTTAAATAGTAAAAAAATTAAAAGATAATAAATATCTTATACATGTTAAAATTTCATACAAAATCGGAGTATATAAGATTATTCATTACTATCCCTTTTGATTTAGATTAAATTATATTAATTTTGTAAAGTTCACTAAAAGCAAAAGATGAATCCAAGTCCAATTAGGAACTTTCAAGCATTTGCAAAGTGATTAGAGAAGGGTGAAATAAGAAAAGGAGAAAGATTTGGCTCGAGGAAAATTGGAAGAAAAAGGATAGTACCGAGTAAGAGGAAATTTCTTTGACATGAGAAGTTCCTTGTTTTGCTTGATCAACAATGATTCATTTGAGTGCAAATTCATTAATCTTTCAATCTATAAATAGCTGAAAGTTAAATTTTTTGAGAGGAGATAAGAACTTATACTTTATAGAGTAAGAAAGATTATTAGGAATAGAGATTTAAGAAGTTGATTTTTTTTTTCTCTCGTATTTTGATTTCATCATAACAATTATGAATGACTAACTATAACATATTCAAAATATATATATTCTAATTATTTAATAACGTTAAGATATAACTATTATTCCAGTTACAGAAATCCTAAATTTAACTCCTTAGAATACATAATTGAATTAATTTTCCTTATACTACTATTTAGTTTATTACAATATAATAGAGTCCATTCTACTTCCTACTTCTCATCCACTGACGGATCCCCAATAGACATGTTGTCTACTCCCGTGTAAAGGACACGATCATAACAGGGGTACGTAATGGCACAAAAAGGTTCAGTTAGTAGAAAACTTTTATGTTATCAATCAAACAATTAATTCAAACAACATAATCTCTATTATAAGTGTAAGGGTCTACATAAGGCTTTACACGTATGAGCACAATCACAAATTAGACTTATGACTTTTGGAAGATTGTATGAATTTCATACATCTCGAACTAACACCTGAAGTATATCCAAGGACCAAGGATCTTTCTAATAACCGACCTTCTGAGTCTTTTTCACCCTAGGGTCATCCTACATCACCTCACAATCAATATACCGTATCAAGATAGTTTCACCTATTATCCTTTCAGATCAATTAGTGAGCCTCCATCGACCTTCACCACGTGATATCCTAGTCTACTTGAATTGGAACATCATTAAGGTATGAATATTTCATAGATATCCATAAATCAATACACACTAAATTACAAATATCATTCAAATTTATAGCATTGTAGCAAAACCTTCCCTCAATAGGAGTAACATAAGTCTCATTGTCATTTAAATTTATCATACATCAATTCTCAACAATCATATCATTACATTTCATCTTCCTTCAATCAAAACAAAGCATTTAGTTACAGGGATAATTCGCTCAACGGATGGAGATCCGCTCAATAGAACCCAAATTCAATTAGCGAATTTGGACCCAAGAACATCCCTGCACCAAGGGTGAATTCGCTCAGCATAGGTCCCTTGCGCTTAGTGGATGATCCGCTCAACATAGGTTCTTGTACTCAACAAACCCTGAAACAAATCCCCTCATCACAGGGTTCCTACGCTCAGCACATTATGCAAAACAAGGGTTCTGCAGAACTGTAAAAACACAATTTCAGTACCCAAACCAATCATTTCAAGCATCCTAATCACAACAACAATAAGATACAACATGCATTTCAAACATTCAACCCTAAATCTCACAAAAATAGGTCAAAACACTAGCTTCCCTTACCTTGTTCTAAACTCAATTATCGTGTTCTTCCACTATGACACAAATTTGTGACCTTGGATTCCAACTAGCTCTTCAAGTACCTAAATCATAAGTCTAGCACATCATTACCAGCCCCTAATCGACTCAAATTGCAAGGTAGAAGAAACTCTCACACCCAATCCCAAATCCTAATGAAAAGGGAAAACTTGACATGAAAAACTTACCTAAAACAAACTTCCAATCGGTGGGGATGGTTCTCTTCTTCAAGATCTCCCCAATGGCAGGCTTGGGTCTAGCAGAAGATGGAGAATGGGTGAGAAATCATAGAGAGAAGGTAGAGGAATTAAAGAGAAATGAGTTCTAGGGAGAGGAGGGTTCTAGGCAAATGAAGGGTGAAGCTTGGCTCTTCCTTAATACTCTTTTTAAAACTTACTCAAGCTCTTCATTCTTCACTAATCCAAGTTACTCATCTTAATAAAAATAATTTTTCTTAGTTCTCACAATTCCCCTAAGTACAAAAATTTTCGTCCACCAAAATTGCACTTACCAGGAAAGAGATGAGGGTAATCTCTTCTCATCTCATCTTTCAACTCCCAGGTTGAGTCTCTGTTACGCACATTCCAACACATTTTGACCATCTCAATAGTTCTGCTACAAAACTCTTTGGTCTTAACATCATCAATTCGCACCGGCGCCACCTCAAAAGAGAGATCTTCTCGAACTTCGGTCTCTTCATTCTCCAGGATGTGGCTGGGATCGGGCACATACTTCCTTAATTGTGACATATGATACACTATGGAGTCTGGTCAAAGGAGGAGGCAGGGCTAACTCATAAACTAATGGTTTGATCCTGCTCAAAATTTAGTATGATTCAATGAACTTGGGAGTCAGCTTTTAAAAATATTTTTCCACAACAGAACCATTAGAAATTTTGCACATAGACCTTTTTGGGCCTTCAAGAATTGTGAGCTTAGGGGGAAATTATTATACTTTGATTATTATTAATGATTTTTCTAAATATACATGGACATTATTCTTATATGCAAAAAAGTGATGTTTTTAGAACCTTCAAAATGCTTGTCAAGATTTTACAAAATGAAAAGAATTATTGTATTAGTTCTATTAGGAGTGATCATGGAAGAGAACTTTAGAATGAAATTTTTGAATTGAATTTTGGAAAACATGTCATTACCACAACAAAATGGTGTAGTTGAAAGAAAAACCAAATCACTTCAAGAGTTGTCTAGGACTATGCTTACTAAATATATTTGACAAATATTTTTGGGCAGATATTGTATATACAATTGGCTATGATCTTTAATAGAATGTTAATTAAACCAATTCTCAAGAAAACACCTTATGAATTGTATAAAAATAGAAAAACCTATATAGTTCATTTTAGAGTTTTTGACTGCAAATGTTTTATTCTTAAAAGTGGCAAAGAGTCACTTGACAAGTTTGATGCTAAGGTTGATGAAGCTATCTTTTTGGAAAACATTTGTCTCTAGACAATGTAATAGGCAACATAGAAAAGATGATATCTAGCTAACATTCTTTAGTTGAATTGTTTAATACTATGGTATTCATCTCACAAATTAAACCTAAATCTATTCATGATGCTTTAAAACATGAAAACTATATTATGGCAATGCATGAAGAATTGAACCAATTTAGTAGGACTGAGGTGTGGGATCTTGTACCAAAAATTTTTTATATGAATATTATTGGAACCAAGTGAGTATTTAGAAAAAAATTAGATGAATCTAATACAATAACTAGGAACAAGGCTAGGTTAGTAACCAAGGGGTATATCAATAAGAAGGAATAGAATTTGATAAAACTTGTCCTCTTGTAGCTAGATTAGAGGTTCTTAGGTTAATACTTGCCTTAACAAGCATAAGTGGCTTTAAACTGTACCAAATGGATGTTAAAAGTACCTTTTTAAATGCTTACATTAATGAAGAAATGTATGTAAATCAGCCACCAGGTTTTGTCAATCACTCATTTCCAAACTATATTTACAAGCTAAAGAAAGCTTCAAACCATATTTACAAGCTAAAGAAAACTCTTTATAAACTTAAACAAACTCTTGGTTAATGGTACGAGAGACTTAACAACTTTTTACTATCTTAAGGTTTTAAGAGGGGGAAAGTTAATAAAACTCTTTTTATATAGAAGTTTGTGAATGATATAATGCTAGTACATGTTTATGTAGATGACATAATATTTGGTTCATCTTATGTGAGTAGTTTGTACAACTACGTAGAGAGATTTTAAAATGTCAATGATAGAAAAACTTAATTTCCTTATTAGACTTTTGCTAAAGAGATTTGAAATGGAAAACTGTAAGGAACAAAAATCTCCAATGTCAACAAATTGCTACCTAGATAGTTATGAAAAAGGTAAATTTATTGACTCAACTAAGTTTAGAGATTTGATTTGTTCAATGTTATAATTAAAAATTATAGGCTTGATATTATGTTTAGTGTGTATTTGTGCAAGATATTAATTCTTACCTAAAATCATATTATATAATTAAAAAAAAAATATTGAAATACTTAAAATTGATATAGGTCTGTAATATCATATTGGTGCATCTCTTTATCTTATTGGTTTTTCTAATTTTAACTTTTTGTTAAAAATTAGATAAGAAAAAAGTACTAATGACACAAGTATTTTAAGGGAGTAGTTTAAGTTCTTAAAATAGTAAAAAACAAGCATATAACTTTATCAGTTGTTGATACTAAATACATAAGAACTGTTGTGCATAAATTCTGTGATTAAAATAATAACTAGTTTATTATTATATGTGTTTTAATAAAATTTCCTTGAAATGTGATAATACCAATGCAATAAATTTCACAAAGAATCTAATTCAACACTCTACAACAAACCACACTAAAATTAGACACCACTTTATATATAATCACATGGTTATTGTGCAATAAAGTTTGTTAATACTAAAAATTAATTAGTTGATATCTCTTTAAACCATTAAATAAAGAAAGATTCTGCAAATTAGTAACTGAATTAAGAATTTTACCATTAAATAAAGATTATGCAAGATAAGAACTGAATTAAGAATTTTGGCCTTTTTTTTTTGTGCATCTAATTTAAATTGTATGTTTCATTTTCGAAATTGTATTATTTTGAGTGAATAACTTGCTATAAACAATTGCTACATATTTCCTCTCTAGTTAACAGGATTAATTTCACTTAAATTGGGTCTTAAGTAATTTTAATCGATTACAAACTCATTTTCCTTGATTAATTTCATTTTAACTAGGACAAATAATAACAATACTCTCTTATTTAATCTGTTCTCTTTTGTCTTTAGTGGATCAAACAATTACAAATGTTATTTTTTTTTTTTTTTAACTCATTACATACAATTCAAACCAATTAAATAATTGGGAATCATAACCTATCATGAGAATTGTGCAAAGGAATCGAAATCTTAACTAATGTGCATTATTGTCATGTAAAATTAGTGTGCAAAGATTAGTTTTAATTCAAACCAAATCTTCACATGGTATGAAGGAGACCTAGTTTTGCTACATGGTATGAAATCTAGGATGATAAACTAGATATATATGATTAAGGATCCTATTCACATTCACATTTTTTTTTCTATTATGAAAGATAAATTTTCTTTCTCTTTTCAATAATTTTTTTTCTTTTTTGTGAAACCAGGAAATCAAAATTGATATAAGAATTTTGTGAAACTAAATTGTTCTCGTAATAAATTGAGATTCAGTTGCAAAACAAAAACGGATAATTGGAATTATTATATATATAATTAATAAAAAAAATACAAGTATGATTATATATTAATTTAAATTTAAATGTAATTATATTATATATATTTTATATTATATTATTTTATTTTACTATTTTTTTCTTAATATATAATATAATTTTTAAATTAGATTTTAAAACAAACATTATCAATTATCTATATTGCCAACTAGTTTAAAATATTATTTAACGACGTTTTTCAAGGATAATTATCACGACTCTGTCATTATATATGATATGGTGATATTTTTATAATTATATAAACATAATTAACTATAATTATTAATAAAATCGTCCTTGAATAGAAATATGACGACCTATTGTTTAAGTTAAAATTATAATTACATAATAATTCTATTTTTAATTGATATAAAATTATAGATAATTTAACAATGATGTAAGTAACATAATAAATATAACAAATTTATTAAAATAAATTTTTATATCATATAAAAAATGAATGAGTTTAATTTAATTTTATAAAATTTAATTTTAAAATAAAATTTAACTTAATTATAAACCATATATTAGTAATATATTTAATTTATATAAAATTTCTAACATGTATTTTTATATGGAGCATTTGATATTATTGGTGATCCTTTTTATTTCATTTTACCATAATAATCCTATATTCCTCAATATATATATATATATATATATATATATAAATAGAAATCATCCATGCTAATAAAATTAATTATAAAAATATTAATAAAATAACAAAATAAAATTGTAAAATATTTAAAAAACATTACTAATCATATTATATCTAATGTATGTCCATTTCTTTTTACACACGTGTTAATTTTTTTATAATAGATTATTTTTAAAGACAAAATTCGCAACCTTGTTAAAAGAATAAAAAAATGCATAATATAAAAATATTTTTCTCATAAATAATATATATATATATATATATATATATATATATATTTCCAGATATTGAACCATAATCAATGGCAGTTGTCTTCACTTTTAATACGTGAGAGCCAAAAAAATTGGATCTGGAAATGCATGTGCTTTGGACCTTCTTGTCGGTCAAAACAAGATAATATTTTTTATGTTTCCCATATTCTTTATATTATCTCTTAGACATGCACAGGAACAATACAGTTTTTTCATCAATATTTTACGAACAACTCATTCTATATCACTAATAATTTTAAACATCAAATCATACAATACTATATAAAATAAGATATCAGGTATTTTTCTATGAAAATCAAATAAACATTGAGTAGATTTTGACAGAGCTTAATTAACATATTCTGAATGACACTGATAAAAAAGAAAAATCTTCCAAGCATGTTGGATTCCCGTTGAAAAGCACCAAATGTTACTATTGTTAGGTAGTGGAGGAGAAGTTTTTTTCTTCTTCTTTTCTGCATGGAACGATGGAATCCTTGGAATCCAATTCAGCAATGGTGGGCGATGGAATCTGCAACTTGGACTTCAATTTCAACTGCGGAATCCAACTTGAGGCTCTGCTTTCTTTACTTTTCGGCTGTGAGTCACTATCTAACCATTCAAAATTTGTCAAAAAAATTAACATTCTTGGACGAAAACAACATATATTATATATAAATGAAATTTATTGATTAATGACACAATTATATTTACAAAATACAAATTTAGAAGAATATATATATATATATATATATATATAAATAATAAATATGGGTGATTTTTTAATCTCTCTGTGTGTGTTCTTTCATTTACATTTTATCTTCCTCATTCATTATAATCACCATTCATTAATTTGCAGCTGAGAAGGACATTTTTGCTTTGTGCTTGATGAAATTGATTCCTTTGATCTTATTGCATAAAAAAAAAAAGTTGTGCTAGATGTAGTATATATATATATATATATATATATATATATATTATATAAAAAAGAGAGATAAATTAAAAAGAGACAAATAAACATAAATAATAAAGAAGTTATCTTTTGCATAAATGGAACCAGTCACCAAGCACAACTAGACAGATTGGTCAAGCATGGACACCTTTTTCCCCTTCTTATCTTCAATATTAAATACTGGGTTCTATGTTGGAAGAAAAAAAAAGTATTTCTATAGTTCTTTTAGAATTTAGTTAGCAATGTAATGTGATTTACTATAAATTATTATAAATTATTAAGTATATATTAAAGTTAATAATTTTTATAATGATTTTCCAAAATCATATTTAAAATATTATTTTCGTTAATAATTGAGGGTATAAAAAATTATATCCACAATATATAAAAAATAAATTTTTTATTGTATTTTAACTCTTATATCACTACAAAATTAGTTTATTTATTTATAAAATATTTTTTATAGATTTTTTAAAAAAATTAATTAGTTATTAAATATTTTTTATAGATTTATTTTTTAGAAAAATTTTATAAATTTGTATGTGAAACAATTTTTTATTAATTTATTTGTAAAAATTTGTCTGAAATTTTCTGTGAAAAATAATTTTCTATCTATTTATAGTGGTAAGAAATTTTTATAGAAAAATTTATATTTTTTTACTGATTTTAAATATTATTTACAAATTTATTTCATGAAAAATATAAATTTTTGTTATAATATATTTAAATGAGTAATTTGAGTAAAATAATTTTTTTAATTATATTATTTGTATAATAAATTTTGATAATATTTTTTACAAAAATAATTTTTAGTATATCATATATATATATATATATATATATATATATATATAATTCCCTTTCTCTTGATCTTGCTTATTGTAGCAAAAAAGTTATATAAATGTATTTTGTCTTTCTTATGAATAAAGTTCTATTATTGGTTCATAGAAATGAAGTGGAGCCATGGGGAACAATAACATCCCTCATAAAGTTAACTTTCAACTTCCATTACAGGATATGCTCCCCATCTATCAACCAAATAATCGAAACGTATAAATGAACTCTGAAACTGCAATTTATGAGAACGACGTGAAAGTTCTTCCATCCTATCAAACAAGGGAAAACAAAAAATAATACATGCACACAACTCTTATATCATATAATTCTTATATATAATAAATGATCGAGAAATTTTGAATTTAGTATAAAGTAACGATAGAATAATTCCCAATATAACTGCTTACGTGATGGTTTGTATAAAAATATTATAATTGTAGTCATCAAGATATTGCTTTGTTAGGAGGTTTTCATATTGAACCAATCTTATCTTGTTTACGGGAAAAAAAAAATGTTAAAAGTTCTTCCAAGATAAACTTGCACAATCACTGATTATTCAAGAACTCATTCTTTTTTCTATGTCGACCTTTCAATGGAATCTAGAAGCTTTTGGAGGTTGGAATTAAATTTATGAAATTAGAGAACGTGATCATGATTAAGAAATTAATATTAATTAACTCCTTTAGATTTGAAGTATTTGTTGCAATTAAGAGTGTGATCGCACCTTGATCAATGGCTAATTGGTGATAGACAATTAAAATTATTACAAGTTTTAAGATTTCACACTTAAATAATTTTATAGATTTAAAAGAGTATTAAATCCTCAAATTAAAGTATATTTCACTGTGTATATTTTAAAAGAAATATTATTTCATGATATGAAGATATCATATATTAATTAATATATTTTACTGTATAAATTTTAAAATGATATAGAATTTATTTTATTATTTAGTGAGGTTCTATCTGTTTTATCACTTTTTGTACACAAAAGAAAAAACTAATATAAAATACCAAACCCAGTCAAAACAACTTAAGGTATAACTCAAATTTAACACTAAAGATAATGACAACTTCAAAAATTTTGAACCAGTCAAAATTATCTTTGAATTGAAATAAACTAAAAATATATATTTAAAATAATACAGCATATATATTATCATTCAGTGTGGTTTTTATACAAAAAGAAAAACTGATATTAAAGTATGTTTATCACTGCAATTTCTTCGTGTGCAAGAACTTGTTCTTGACACTCTTAATTTGCTTGTTTTAGCTAACCACTTGCATTACTCAATTTTAAAGTCTTTTGAGAGTGAGAAGTTTGTATAAAAATCAAATGAACCGGACCAACTTGATTTAAAGCTAAGTTGAAAAACTGGTCTAACCCAAGCATTATAAATTATTATTCTCATTTTTCCAAATTCACTTTACACATTCCAAGTTATCCTCATTGATCAAGAGTCAAGATAAAAAAAAAAAAAACACTATCATTTCCAACAAAAGCACCAAACAATGCAGATTTTCATTTCACTGAAAGCACAATTCCAACTGATCATAGAACTCTCTACATTTACAAAAGTGAATGAAATCCTGCTTCCTAGCTAATTAGAAGATTGCAGCTTTTAGTCTCCTTCCCAACTCCTTTCTGTTCAGAGAAAAATGATCATATTGTTAGCATAACATCAAAGCAAATATTTCCTATGTTACAAAGAGGTTAATGACTAAAAATTTTAATTTAGCATACCTCATCAGTTTCCTATCAAAGCCTGAAGCAGCCAAGAGCCCTCTATTCTCTTCAGCTCTTCTAAGGAGGTAAGGCATGACCATTTCTACAGGCCCAAATGGCATATACTTGCTAACCTGAAACCCTGCATTGCTTAAACCATACGAAAGTGCCTCTGACATTCCATATAGCTGTGCAAATTCTAGCTTGTTCTTCACCTTTCCAACTCCCAATTCATGAGCTTTTGCCACTGCCAATTTCCCTACAGAACATTGTCACACCATATCAAACACTAGATATTGGATGCTAAGTTTTCTTACATTATAACATGGAAATAGTACATGCACCAAAATTATAAATGTTAGATTATAAGAACATGAATAGACTTAATTGTACCTGATTCAATATTGTGAGTTGCAAGAACAAGTGAACCAGGTCCATCCGCTACCTTCTCAAGCAAAAATGAGGAGCAGTCATTGAAGCAATTGTGTGTGTCCTGAATGGTATTGTGAATTGGGGATGCATATCCAAAAGACTGAGCTATTTTACTCTCTGTGGACATGTAAGCACCCCTTACCAATTTGAACCCCATTGGAACTCCCATTTTCTCTGCTGCCTTTGTTGTCAGCAACAACCTCTCCTTGGCATCTTTCAAGTAAGTTTGGATGGTTCCAAATACAATGGGGTTGCTATCTTTGTTGTGCTTGATGGCAGAAGAGTATGTGAAGTAATCAATAGCTGGCTGAACAGTAGTGTGTTCAGCATCAACCAACAAAGGCATATTGGCATCCTCACACTTTTGGCAAAGTTGAAGAAGTCTTTGGTTGGCAAGTTGAAGATCACATTCTTCTTCTGGGGTTAGAGGCTCTGGTCTCTTCTGTGTGTGGTAAAGAGGGCTAGATTCTGCGAAAATTGGGAGGGAATCTTGCTTCCATGGCAACACGAATGAAGGGTCTCTCTGTTGCCATCTTAGAAGGTCACTAAGTCTTTCCAGCAACGCCATGGGGCATATTGCAGTAATTTTCACAATGACAAAGCTCACCTGTCACATAAAAAGTTAAATTTTCCTCACAAAGAAAAAACAGATGAAAACTATAACAAACACATCAATCCCTTGGCCCACCAAACACAATGAAATCATTAAAAACTTGGTTAGAAATTGATAATAGTTCCAAGAACTGTGTGATGACATGCCATCAACCTTTTCTCCCAATTCGAACATTAGTTTCCAATTTTTTTCATGGCATGAGAGTGAATCACAGTTCATGTGCAGAGGCAATGTCAACTTGCCAACCCCATTGTCCTCTTTCTGAGAGGGACCAAAATAACACACCCTCATCAATATCATAGCAAAACAAAAAAAAAAGAGGCAAGCATGACCTTAACTGGCATCTCAAGTTGTCACACTATAAAGTTGATTTTCTGACAATGATTTATGCATGGTGCCCACTTGTACAGAAAAAATAAAACACGCCGCACCGTACGTGTTCCATTGCAAGGTTCCCTCACAATAGTATAATACAACATAATAATAACATAGTAGGGATTTTACTTTAAGGCATTAGTGCAAAAGAAATTGATCAAAAAGTTGGTCAATTTTCACCTTTTTTCTTTTGCCAAGATCAATTTTATTAATACGCAAATGAACGACACGTTTTGAACATGCAGAAAAGTGGGGACAAAATGTTACATTTCATTTTGTAAATTATATGCATTTCAAATAGAATGCCATTAGAGTAAAGATACACAAATAACTGTACAAAATAAAGAGCATTGAAATGCCATGATTTTGAAAAAGATTAATCTTTGATAATTATAATTAAGAAAAGAAAGAGAGAGAAAATTGCTTTACATTTTTACCCTTTTTGTCCCCTAAAAAATGTCAAATTCTTAGAACATTTGACCGCAAATGTAAAATTAAACATGAAAAACAGAGTGATGCAAAATTAATGTATTGTCAAAGACAAGTAAAAAATCTTCACATGCCACATTTATTCTTTTTTCCATTTAGGAGTTACAAGAATCAAACATTTCAAAATCAAATTTTGTTCTCTATGAAAATAAAAAGGCACATGATTCAGCCACGCTTATAAAAAAATAGTCAACTGAGATTTTCTATTCAAAGTAAAGTTTTCACCACCAAAATTTCATGCACCCATTTTTTTTTATTAACTAATTTTTTTTCTTTTTAATCAAAAAACTAAAATTTCTCTGATCAGAATTGTTATAGGAGGGGGATCTAATAAACTCTTTAGAAAAAATACACAAATTCAAGTGGGACCCACTTTCACCAAACTCAGTGTCTTTCTCCCTTTGCATGTGAGAGAACAAGGGAGAAAAAGGAAAAACCAAAGAGAAAGAAGAAGAAGAAGAAGAAGCTCTTACAGAAGATGGTGGAAGAAAATTGCTGACACTAACAGTATGAAGGAACCCATCGAGATTCCGATCACACCCCTCGTTATCGTGAGCATCCTCCACTCCGTAAACCAACATGCCGCGCAATCCGGCATCGTTTAGCGCCCTGATGGTCTTCCCGGCAGAGGCGGCATCCTCGCCGGCGCAGAAGTGCGAGAAGAACGTCTCGCGCGTGGCGGCCATGACGAGATCCCGCGGCAGCCCACTCTGGAACACCCGCGACTTCATCACCCACATTCCCAGGTCCACCATGGGCCCCACCGCAGTCGCATGCAGCACGGAAGCCGATCGGAGCAGCCGCCCCGTCGACACCGAAGCGAACAGCCGCTCGGCATCGTCCAGACCCAGGGCCGCGGCCTCCGAAGCCGCGCATGGAGGCTTCTCTAAGAACCCCGGCGGCGCTATGGCCGGCGCCAGGGAGGGTTGCACTGTGTTGAGAGGCTTGGTGGCGGTGTTGTAGCGGACGTTGTTGAGGATCTTGCGGGGAATCACGCGGGTTGCCATTTCTGCTAGGATTTTCTTTTCGAAGAGATAAAGGTTTATGCTGGGTGTGTTTTCTCTCTTGCTCTTGTTGCTCTCAGGTGTGAAAATGTTGGAAGATGGTGGTTTGTTTTATATGGTGAAAGGTGAGGAAATGGAGGGGTAAAGGAAGGAAAGTACAACACTACAATGTTAAGTTGGGTAAGTTGCATGGTGTAAGCGTGTCTCATAGGATTAGAGTGGTCAACTTGGGTTAATTTTTTTTTTTTTTTTGTAAATAAACTAAATAAAATCTTTTTTTTTTCTATTTTCCCTTTAATTGTTCCAACTAGATTCTTTGTAATCCCTTCATATTGCATATGTGGAATTGGATAAATACAACATGTTTACTTATTAAATTTCTTGGAAAGATACACAAAATTATGATGTTTTTTTCAATTTAAAATACAAGTAAATTATTTCTATCATTTCAAATTTTTTTAACAAAAAGTTATTTCTATTTATTTCTCATCATTTTACAAAATTCATATCAGATTATTTTTTTTTTATCAATTATAGTTTTATGTACTTATTTTGTTATGAAAAAAAGTGCACAAATATTTTCTTAAAATAAGGAAAATTTATTATTTTATTTAGTATTCTAAACAATCTTAGAGGAGAAATGAAAAGAAATTAAGGGAGTAAAAGAATAACTCATGAGTTTTTTTTTTTTTTTTTGAAAAATATAATTTGTCCTTAGTATATTATTTATATTCAATTTTAATTTAATAGAAAAAAATTCTAAATACAACTTATTTTTGAAAATGTAATTTTTTTATTTTAAAAAATAACTTTTTATTTTTTATACATTATTAAATTAAAAAAATTAATGTGAACAACTGCGTATCAGTAAATTATTTCTAATAAAATATATTTTTAAAGAAACAATATTTTCAATTTATAAAATATTTATTTTGAGATATTTTAATGAACTATGTTGAATTTTTTTACTTTATGTGATTTTATTTTATAAAAAAAATTTTAATTTAAATGTATTTATGTTTTATATTTATTTTAATTTAGAATTAAAGTTAATTGAAAGAAAAATGTAATTTCAATAATTTCTTGATATATATTTATAAAAAATTATATTTATTATAAAAAATTAAATTACATATTAATTATTTAATAAATATTATTTATGAATTATTCAATAAATATTTATGAATATCGCTGTAAGTATTATTGATTAATATTACGTTATATTACTTATTAATTTTGCAATAAATATTATTTAAAGTATTATTTACAGATATTACTTTTAAAATTTTATTACATATATAAAACTGTAAGAGTATTTATTAAAAGGATGATAACATTTTAATAAATTAATAATGCCATTTGATTCTATTTATCACATTTGGAAAATAATTATTTTTCTTATAAAATATGACTTGCAAATAACATCTCAATTAATTGAAAAGTATTAAGGATAAGCATCATTAAATAAGATGAAAATAATTAAATAAAAAGTCATTAATAGAAAGAGAAAGGTTCATCTTTTGTGAACTTAAATATAACTATGTTCCATCCATCATAGTTCTATTGAATAGTTTGATTTTTACCATTTAAGCATCATATTCAATAAATATAACTGAAAATAATTTTAAAAGTAAGAATATATTTATTATATGAAAATAAAAATATTAAGTAAATTATATTATTATCCTTAATAATTATAAAAGTAATTAGTTTAATTTATATTTAAATATAGAGTTAACAAAATTATTAATTTTTAAAATAATTATTCAAAGGTCAAGTTATATTTAGTTTTATTCTTTCCAATGTTTCTCATAATAAGTGATGTTCCTAATTTACAATGTTTTATAAATTTTTTTCCTAATTTATATTTAATAAATTAATAAGTTAACCATTCAACCACCATAGTTTCTTATGTTTCATTTAATATATATATTGAAAGTGTGAGACGGTTTTAATACAATTGTACAAAATATTTCCAATAAAAAAGTTCTCATGCGCAAATATTAAAGAATATAATAAATAATTTTATTTCATTAAAAATGCATATTAATTTTATGTTATTTATCACTCTGTTTATTAATTTAAATCATATTTATATAATTATAAATATAAAAATTTAATAAGAGTGTATTAAAAAAAATAGATATATTTTTTGTTATTTTTGTTAATTTATAAACCGGTTCAATAAGATAAGGTTTAGATAATTTTATAAATTCTAATTTAATCTTATCTTTAAATGATATGGAATAACTTACCTAAACGATGTGAGATCTCCAACACAATTAGATAATATGAGATTTCCAATACATCCTCTCACATAATGAGTCTCCAAACACAACGTGAGATTATAAATTTATAAGTTGTCTAATAATAGTGATTTGATATCGATCTGAAAAATTTCCAAATGATTTAATAATATTTTGAAAATATGTTAGGATAAATCTAATATCATACAAATAAAAAAAACTTATATTATTTATGATTGTATCGGAAACAAGTTGAAATACTTTTTTATATACAAAAGATTAATTAATAAAAAAAATAAAAAAATAAATTAATAATAATAAAAATTATTTATTATTTTAATAATAACAAATTATTTACCACCGTAAACGTTTTAATTAATACTATAAGATTAGATTAGAAATGCAAGAAAAAAAATTGTTCCAAGAATTCAAAATATTTGAAAAATTTGTAACTGAATTTAGTCATGAAGAGAAAGTTGTTGGAAGGTGTTATATTCACGCGATGGTGTTTGTTGGTATGGTATTGGGAGAAATAACTGGAACGAAACGTGTAATGTTTGTAGTGTTCAACTCCACGTAGGTGTGAGTTGGCTACTTAGGTCGGTGCAATGGCTTGCGTGGATCCACCTTATGCTTCTGATCTGGTTTTCTGAGCTGTGTCCAACAAAGTCAAATAAATCCAAATTCAGACACATGACAGAGAAAACAAAAACAAAATATAGGTTTTCAGGTTTTCCTATTCATTGTCGCATCATCCCCAGAAATGGTAACATTCTAAACGAATCACTCTATTTCTACTCCCACTGTTGCAGCTTTTTCCACATACTCATCACTCTAATGGAATCTATTAAGATTCTGCATTCCAAAGAATGAATATGAGTAATTTATTTTTATTTTTCTAACCACACAATGAAAAGGAAATTATGTGTTTTAACTTAGTTTTAAAGAAATTAAGGGGTGGTTTTCATTCATTCATTCTCTCCCTCTAACCTTTTCTTTGGATTTTAATGAAGACTTAGTAAAAAAAATTAACTTACAATTTAATGATAGCATAGATTGGATTCACATGTTGTTTTTTTCACCGTCCTTTAAAACCTTTAATTTGAAATTGTCTTTTTCATTAATTATCAATCTATATATATCAACCTACTCTATTTTTTTCTTTTTAATTTCAGGTGTTATTTCTGGTTCCTTTTGTACAATATGTGAAAGTCACGAGATTACAATTTTTTATTTTGAAAATTGAAAACGAATATAGATTTTAGTAGAATGGGTAGATTTTAAATATATATATATATATGCATAAATTTATGTTAAAGTAGTGTATATGATATTTAATATTGGTTAAATTGTCTAATAATATATATATATATGGAATAAATATTGTATACTTTTATTTAATTAATTATTAAATTACTAACCGAAAAGGTTAGTTAAAATTGAAATCATGGACATATTAGTCTAACTAAAAAACCTATTATGTTTATTTCACCATGAAAAATTTGTTCTTGCAAATTTCAACTTTGATATTATAATTCTCAAGTTTTCTATAAGTTATCTTTCTTAGGGACGGAGTTAGGGAAACAGAAAGAGTTAAAAGGGATTACAAAAGGTCATCGCTCCCAAATATTTTAATTTTTATTTATTATTATTATTATGTACAATTATAATTAAATTATAAAATATATTATTTTATATAATATAAATATTATATATAAATTAAATTTAAATAAAATCTCTTTAATTTAAAATAGTTAAATATATAATTTATATATAAAAAAAAATATTTTGTCTAATCTCAAAAAGATAAATTTTTATATTTATACTGTATATCTTTTTAATAAATATCGTTAATTAAAACAAAAATCAAAACATATTAAAATAATATTTTATATTATATTATATTATATATATATATATATATATATTAATTAGAAAATGGTAGAGTATTAGAGAGTAAAAATGATGAAATTCAAAAAAATAAAAAAAGATATAATGCTAACTATATTTCTCTTGTAGTGAAGAAATAATGTAAGAAAAATTCTTTTTTTTTTTATTATTTGTATCCACTATTATAACATATTAGCATGCGTAATATAATTTATTTTATTTGTTATGAATTGGTTAACTATTTTAATATTTTATGATGTTCTATTTTGATTCGATATTAAAATATTAAAAATTCTGATTGAGGTTTAGAGATGCGTAAGAATAGAAATATAAACTTATTTTTTAAGAAAAGAGAGATTGATAGGATTGATGAAATAATCTCTAATCTACCAAATTTAAATTCAACTAGTAATGTTGAAGAAAATAGTGTTGATGAACAACTTATAATGCAAAAAAAATTGATCAACATATTCAACAATCTCCTTCTTTTTAAATTACGAGGATACAAGACAAAATTGACATTGATATTTTGATACGTGATCCTAGAATTTATCACAAATTTATGATTATCTTGTGAGTCAAATAGATGAAATTCTTAGAGCTTACATACAGTTTGAACCGTATCACTATTTTATAGATGTGTATCTTTTTTTTGTTTAAATAATAATGCTCGTCGATTTTCAAATTATTTGATTTTCTTATTGATTGCATGATTATTTACATTGAAAAAAAATGTTATAAAGTTCAATACAGAGATAATGAATGATTTTTATAATATGAAACATCGTCAAATTCAATTAAAAAATTAAATATCCTAAATATATATTTGACATTATATATATAACTATTTATATTAATTTTAAATATATATAAATTATTTATAATTTATTAATAATTTTATTTATTATATTTATATTTACATGATAATTAATTTTAATATATATATATATATATATATATTAATTCGGTCCCCTCATCTAAAATTTCTGACTCTGCCCTTGATCTTTCTTACGTATTATTTTCCATTTCATTAATATTAACATATTTTATTAAATTTTCATTTCCAACATAAATCACCAAGTTATATTTTTATTTCTATAAGAATGTGAAAATTAATTTTAATCTCTATGTAATGATGGAGTTAGATGTTTATAAAGTGAATCTTGGATCAAATCCTTAAATAGAGTAGAAGAGTATACATAAGAGAAAAAAAGGTTTTTCTTTATTATTTTAAATTCTAAAATTTTTTAATTTTCTTTTAATTATCTTGAAAATTTTCCATTCAATTCTTATCTATTTAAAATTTGATAATATAGGAGAAAAAAAACATAAATAATAAATTAAACTTATTCAAATATAATTTCGTTTTAAAAGTTTCAAGTTTCCTTAATAAAATTTGATAAAAATGTTTAGGGATTAAAATTTTACATTCAATTTAAGAGTATCTTCATTTAAATCCATAATAACATACAGGGGCGGAGTCAGGTGAGGGGGTGAACCCGAACTAATATATATATATATATATATATATATATATATATATATTAAAATTAATTATCATGTAAAAAATAAATATAATAAATAAAATTATTAAGAAATTATAAATCATTTATATATATTTAAAATTAATATAAAATTATATATAAGGTCAAATACATACTTAATATATTTATTTTTTAGCTATACTCGACTATACTTCATGTTATAAAAATTATTAATTATCACATCTGTATTAAACTTTGTAGCAATTTTTTTTTTCAATGCAATCAATAAAAAAATCAGATAACTTAAAAATTAACAAGAATGACTATTTAAACTAAAAATATACATATCCATAAAATAGTGATACGATCCAAATTTTATATCAACCCTATAAATTTCATCTATTTGACTCACAAAATTATCATAAATTTGTGATGTATTCCAAGATCACATATTAAAATATCAAAATCAATTTTTTTCTTGTATCCTCATAATTTTAGAAGGAGTTTGTTGAATAGGTTGATAAATTATTTGCATTGTGAATTCTTCATCAATACTATTTTCTTCAACATTACTTGTTGTGTAACATCCCTTTTTTTTTTGAGAAAAAAAATATAATAGACAAATATATATATATATATATATATGTATGTATATAACTTAATTATTTAATTAAATAAAATATAATTGGATTTAGAAGATAAAATAAAATATTTTATAAAATAAAATAAATGATGAGTGGTAGTGAAAAAATAAATGATGAGTCTTTAGAGAAAAGATAAATGATGAGTCGTTGGAGGAAAGATAAATGATGAGTGGTTAGAAACAGATAATGTGGATATTTTAAAAAGATAATATAATTCTGTTAATATTTTAAAAGATATTATTAACTGAATCTGTTCTTCAGCTCTCTATCTATATAAATAGGCATTAAACCTTTTCTATTTTTCATTCCAAATTTTCTCTAAATTTTGGGAAAAATGTTAGGGGAGGCAATAAGAGGCGACATGTGAAGTGTTGGGGGCGTAGCATCAAAAGGCGTCGCATAGCGTAGCATCTAAAGGTGTTGTGTAGTGTAACATTTCAAGACGTTGTGTATCGTCATTCGAAGTAAGAAGGGGAGTGAAGAATATCTCATATATGGGTACTTATAAGAATTTTGGGTAGAGAGACAACCCCTAAGTCTCAACATGTGTTTGTTTGTTTTGAGACAACATAAGCCTTCAATATAACTTTAGATGGATTATGTTTCATGGTTTTTTTTAATGTATTGATAAGCTTTATGTCATATTTAGGAAAATTATGATCATTAAGGGTTAAGTTTGAATTTATCATTTAAATATGTGAGAATATATTGGATTGATGTAGAGATATTTCGTTGTGAGGTTATGACTCTATTTTGGCAGGTTTTTGTTACGAATTTGGAAAAGAGATCTTCATCAAAGTTGTAGCCCTAGATGTTAGCTAATCAATGTAAGTATTTCATTCATAAATAGATTTTAAAATGAAAGATATGATGTTTTTAGTGATTAAAGGTTATGCTGTTAAGAATAGAACGAAAGTTTTCATTTTTCTTAATTTAAACGAAGTGAACGTTTGAATCATAATTTGAGATAAGAATGAAAGTTTTAGATAATTTTGTTAGCTTTGAAACACGATAAGAATCAAATTAATAGGATAAGTATAAGATTAAATATTGATTTTACAATGAAAAAAGTTATAGAATAATAGAAAAAAAAATAAGAAAGATATATTTAATATAACTGATGATCTAATAGGTATATATAAGCGAAGTTATATTTTAGTATAGTTGATGATAAATTATTATAGGAATGAGATGTTGTGAAACTTTTGGATTGAGTTTTGAGAGGCTCATGATATGAGTTCTTGAGTTGTTTGCACGTTGTTGGTATGAGAAGTCTAAGCAGAGGCTTAACCGTGTGAAATCCATGTTATACTTGGTCATTTGAGAAGTCTAAGCAGAGGCTTAATAGCGTAAAAATCCAAGTTATGTTTGATCATTCGAGATATGCGATGAGTTGTGCATTTATATGTGATGCATTGGCGTCTACATATTTCATTCATTCACTCACTCACTCATTCATTCATTCATTCATTCATTCATTCATTCATTCATTCATTCATTCATTCACTCACTCATTCACTCATTTATTCATTCATTCATTCACTCATTCATTCATTCACTCATTCATTCATTCGTTCACTCATTCATTCATTCACTCATTCATTCATTCACTCATTCATTCACTCATTCACTCATTCACTCATTCACTCATTCATTCATTCATTCATTCTTTCTTTCTTTCTTTCTTTCATTCATTAGTGAGTGAATGAATGAGTGAATGAATGAATGAGTGAATGAATGAATGAGTGAATGAATGAAAGAATGAATGAATGAGTGAATGAGTGAATGAATGAATGAATGAATGAATGAGTGAATGACTGAATGAGTGAATGAGTGAATGAGTGAATGAATGAATGAATGAGTGAATGAAATATGTACACGCCAATGCATCACACTTAAATGTACAACTCATCGTATATCTCGAATGACCAAGCATAACTTGGATTTTCATGCTGCTAAGCCTCTGCTTAGACTTCTCAAATGACCAAGTATAACTTGGATTTCACAAGGTTAAGCATCTGCTTAGACTTCTCATACCAACAACTTGCAAACAACTCAAGAACTTATATCATGAGCCTTTCAAAACTCAACCCAAAAGTTTCACTACATCTCATTCCTATAATAATTTATCATCACCTATACTAAAGATATATCTTCGCTTATATATACCTATTAGATCATCACTTATATTAAATATATCTTTCTTATTTTTTTTTATTATTCTATAACCTTTCTTCATTGTAAAATCAATATTTAATCTTATACTTATCCTATTAATTTGATTCTTATCTTGTTTCAAAGCTAACAAAATTATCTAAAACTTTCATTCTTATCTCAAATTATGATTCAAACGTTCACTTCGTTTAAATTAAGAAAAACGAAAACTTTTGTTCTATTCTTAAAAGCATAACCTTTAATCACTTAAAACATCATATCTTCTGTTTTAAAATCTATTTATGAATGAAATTACCGCTATTGGTTAGCTAACATCTAGGGCTACAATTTTGATGAAGACCTCTTTCTCAAATTCGTAACAAAAACGTGCCAAAATAGAGTCGTAACCTCACAACGAAATATCTCTATGTCAATCCAATATATTATCACATATTTAAATGATAAATTCAAACTTAACCCTTAATGATCATAATTTTTCCTAAATATGACATAAAGTTTATCAATACATTAAAAAAACCATGAAACATAATCCATCTAAAGTTATATAAAGGGCTTATGATTGCCTCAAAACAAACAAACACATGTTGAGACTTAGGGGTTGCCTCTCTACCCAAAATTCTCATAAGTACCCATATATGAGATATTCTTCACTTCCCTTCTTACCTCAAATGACGATACACAATGTCTTGAAATATTATGCTACATAACACCTTTAGATGCTACGCTATGCGACGCCTTTTGATGCTACGCCCCCAACTCCTTAGATGTCGCCTCTTATCGCCTCCTCTAAGATTTTTCTCAAACTTTAGGGAAAATTTGGAAGGAAGAATAGAGAGAGTTTAATGCCTATTTATATAAGTAGAGAGTCGGGTTTCTGAAGAACAGATTCAGTTAATAATATCTTTTAAAATATTAACAGAATTATATTATATTTTTAAAATATCCACATTATCACATTATCTATTTCTAACCGCTTATCATTTATCTTTTCTCCAACCACTCATCATTTATCTTATTTTATAAAATATTTTATTTTATCTTCTAAATCCAATTATATTTTATTTAACTAAATAATTAAGTTACATAACAAGTAATGTTGAAGAAAATAGTGTTGATGAAAAAATTCACAATGCAAATAATTTATCAACCTATTCAACAATCTCCTTCTAAATATGAGGTATAAGAAAAAGATTGATATTGATATTTTGATATGTGATCTTGGAATATGTCACAAATTTATGATTATTTTATGAGTCAAATAAATGAAACTCGTAGAGCGTATATAAAGTTTGGACCGTATCACTATTTTATGGATATGTATCCTCTTTCTAGTTTAAATAATCATTCTTGTCAATTTTTAAGTTATTTGATTTTCTTATTGACTACATTGAAAAAAAATTGTTGTAAAGTTCAATACAGATATGATAATTAATAATTTTTATAAGATGAAGCATAGTTGAATACAATTAAAAAATTAAATATATTAGGTATGTATTTGACCTTATATATAATTTTATATTAATTTTAAATATATGTAAATAATTTATAATTTTTTAATGATTTTATTTATTATATTTATTTTTTATATGATAATTAATTTTAATATATATATATATATATATATATATTAATTAGTTTGGGTTCGACCCCCCTCACTTAAAAATCCTGACTCTGTCCCTGTTTGAGATGATTGTGTACTTGAGATGACTGTGTATCTATAAGATTGAGATGGACTCTGAATTAAGATATGTGTCTTTAAAACTAGATTGTATGTTTTGTTATGTATGAAATGAGTAGGTGTTGTTTATGTGTGAGACAGATAGTTATCACGAGATATTATTTGATATAGCTTTAATGTATATATGGAATTCTATATGTCGTAGAAGGGGGTATCCAAACTTTAATGATATTATAGTCACATAGACAAGAATACCATGTGTGAGAAGTCGATGGATGTTTCAGCTAAACTTATTAATAAGCGGATTGAACTATTAGTTCTTTTGTATGTGTGTGGGAATCACCTTGATATGTGGTTGTCAGAATGGGGATAGATGAGTAATCTTGAGGTAAAAAAGACTGAGAAGAGATTGTGTCTATGATCCAGTAATCGATATGCATGAGTAGGTGTTAGTTCCTTCGATTAAAAACTTCATATAATTTTCTATAAGAGTCTGTTAAGAATTTTATGTGCATATGAAAGAATGAGTTTTAGGTGCATGTGATAGATGAGTAATGTTGAGGTGAAAAAGACTTAGAAATGATTGCAAATTCTGAGGTGAAAAAGACTCAATAGGAATTGTGTCTATGACCCAACAACCAGTATACATGAATAGTTGTTAGTTCTTGAGATTAAGATTTCCATATAATTTTCTGCAAAAGTCTGTTAAGAATTTTAGGTACATGTGAAAGAATGAATGTAATGAAGGTATGAATGAGTAATTTGTTATAATGATTTGAACACTTTGAATTTACTTGAATAAATGATTGAGATGCTATAAATGTGAAATTTATAAATATTATATTTGATTTTCTTTATGTTAAGTTATCTGATTTTGTATTTGTGAATTTGTTAATACTGCAATAGTCGTATCTTGTAGGAGTGTTCGTGGTGCGGTTTGGTTCGGCTTTTGACTAAAAATACATTCAAACCAAATACAAAAATTTTACGCGGTTCGATTCGGTTTGGTTTGGAATAGAAAAAAATCCGAACCAATCCAAACCAATTTTAGTGGTTTGATTTGGATCGATTTTTGCGATTTTAAATTTTTTATTTTATTTTATTTTTCTATTAAAGGTGAACTTATTCTTATTTTTAAAATTAAAATATAATTATATTCTTATTTTTAAAATTAAAATATAATTATAGTAAATATGTTACTTAAAATTTAAAAAATATATTGAATAATAAACTAATAAAAACCTAACTATTACTAGATGTTATATAAGTACAACATTAGTTTATGAACAATTCTGATAGATAAAAATAGGAAAAAAAATAAAAGATTGCAAATCGAGAATAATAATATTATATAAGAATGAATGTAAGTCAAATAATTTTAGTAGTTTAAAATTTTTTCAAAGTTATTATTCCATTACTTAAATTTTAAGTGTTATTAAAAATTAAAATAATATATTATTTAAAGTTAGAATACTAAAATTTTTATCTCTCTCACTACTCATTCAACAAAATTTGATTCATTTAGAAACCTAGATGAATACTAGTATAAGAAAAATCTCAACTATGTAAAAGTATAAAAAATAAAATAAAAATAATCCTGTTAAAAATAAAATTAATTGATATGAATCCTGAATCCCAAATCAAAACAGAGAAATAATAGGATATTTATCCGGTGAATATTGAAATACATAATAAGATATACAATAAATACGAAACATAAAAAGAATAATTTAAATAAAATGTGAGAATGTGTAGTGAAGATGAATTGGAATTAGGATTGATGATGTAATAGTGAAATTATAGTGATAAAATTTCTCAAAAAAAAAAATCTTAAAACCGAAAATTGTAATAGGAAATGTTAGATTTTCTTTTTAAAATAAAAATTAAAAATATAATTATATTTTGATAAAGTATTGCGGTTTGGTTTAATTTGAATCAGTTTTGAAAAGTCAAATTGTAATCCAAACCAAATTGCGCGATATAAAAAAAAAATTCAGTAATCCAAATATTTATGATTTTAATTGATTATCAATTTTTTTAGATAATTTTTAATTATTTTTTTAAATCGGTTCAATTTTGAATATCCTAATATCTTCTCATGGAAATAAATAAAATAATAAAAAACAAAACAAAACAGTAAATTAATAATTTGAAATTAATATACAATGTTTTATTTTAATATAAATTTAAATATTATTATTTTTATACGATAAACTTATTAAAAAAAATAGTATCTGTATATATTTTTTTTCTGTTAATTTTTTTAGAATTATTAATATTATGTTGATAAATTAATATTTTATTATAAATAAAATTGATATTTTTATTGGTTATACTAATTATAACTTGAAATTAATAATCTTTATTTTTATTTTGATTATTTTAAAATTTTAAAATATTCTTAATTTTTTTAAATACAATTAAATGATCATGTTCAATAAATCTTATTTTTAATAAATTTTAAATATTTAATATATTTATTATTAAATTTATATGTCAAATAAAACTAATTAAAATAATAAATAATAAAAACAATAGTATTTTATTTTAAAAAATATAATATTTTAAAATGTAATATTATAATTTTAATGGAATTTTTAAAAAAATCAATAGATTAATATAATAATCAATCATATTTATATATGATAAAAATGATTTTGTTTTTCTAAACAAAAGTTATATTTAATGAATATAAGGTATAAAAACCAATGATGGAAGAAACCTATTAAACAAAATTACATTTCTCAAAAAGTTATTGACTAGTGTCTCCAATATTTGAACGTGGTAGCTTATTCATCAGCCAACAAATCCCAATTCATGCAAAATTAATATGAATGAGGTCCACCCTCTGTCAGTCAGAACAGGCCACCATTGTTTTTGTTCTCAATTACTAATATCAAAACACATATCAAACAAAGAAGACAATTTAGGTTACTTTTTTTAAAAAAATGACTTGATGTTTTCCTTTATAAATTTATTAATTTTTTATTAAATAATTGATAATATTTTAAAATTTTGAGAGTGATAAAAATCTTACTTAGGCTTTTATAATTTTTATTTCAAATTTTAATAAAATATCATTAATTATAATGATCTATATTTATACTTTCTGGTAAATTTTTTTCTTTTAACTTTTTCATAATTAATAATATTATTTAATTTTTGTCATTTATATGCATCATACCAATATTTTAACAATCAATTCAAAAATTATAAATTTATGAAATTTATTATATTTAATTACTTTCAAATTTTTTTTATTAAATATTAAATATTTCTTAATTTTATATTCAGTATTATATATATATATATTATTGACAAATTTTATTCATCAATAAATTTAATTTTTCTTATCCTAATAATAATAATATAAATGAAATTTAATGTGTTACTAGACCTGAGAATTCATTTTTTATTTGATATACAATATTCTACATTAGGTTATTACATAAATGAGGTGAAATTTTTTTACTTGTTGTTATCTATATTATATTTGTAATTAACTTTAAACATCTTTATATAATGAATACTAAAAAACTTATATGAACAAATATAAAAAAAATTACCAAGAAATTTATGTTGAGGTTTAAGATTTTTAGAAAAAAAATATTAAATTTCATTTTTTTTATCAAATAAAAAATTATTAATCAAATATATTAAATAATTTATTTTAAACTTTTCCGACCAATATATAAATTTAAAAAAATCATTCAGTCTATTTTTTAACATAGTTAATATCAATTAAGATTTGATTTTTCTTTTAAAGAATACCTTGAACATGAATTATATTTTAAAAACAACACAAGCATTTGATTTTTTTTAAATAATTAATATTTTTTATATGAACATCTTTTATAATACTTATTATAATATCTTTATTTTGAAAAGAAAATCAAAATATTTATTATTATAATATTTTGTAGAACTTGAAATCTTTAATTGTTAAATTAATTAAAGTTTAACACTACAGTCCTACACTAATAAAAATATATAATATAATGATTCAAATAAATAATAAATATATATTTTTTTTTTAAAATATGAAAATGTTTATTATCTCTTAATGATTTTAGACATAAGGCAATTGTATAAGTGGCAGTAGAACTTGTTTACATATAAAAGGATATTCTCATGTATAAAAGGTATTTTTATAATAAAACTAAATAAAAAAGAAAGAAGAGTGCATTTAGCAAATGGGAGAGTGTAAATAACAAAAGCTTAGGAGAAAATGGGTAGTTCATTTAAGCCCAAACTGAGTCAACCCTTTTATGTTTTCACTTAAAACAAAAACAACCTCATAACAAAACAAAAGCAGTTACTTCCTGTAACCCGTGTTTTCTAACTACACTCTCATTTAAAAAATGACAATATCACCTTACAAGTTTTATTAAAAAGTTGAAGTAGCACCTCTTATATCTATTTGAACTTTATTAATGAAAAAAAATTATATTATAGATTATATGATTAATAATATAATATATTATACTTATGTTTTATTTTTAATTAAATGTGTGCATTTTTTTTAATAATTTTAAGTAGATTTTAGAGTTTATGTTGAATAGGTAAGTAAAGGGGAGGGTGTTAGCAGTATGATTAACGTTGCTAGTTGGTTTGTGAATTCAAGGCTTCATGAATTGTTATATTTGCATTGAAAGATGAAACTATTCTCATTTTGTTAAAGTAGATTATAGTGGTTCACTTCTACCTCCTTACTTTTTATATTTCATATTTGAAATTGCATCCACTATGATTCATCATTAAAACAAGAGCAATAGTATATATGAATTTTAATTTTTCAAGCTACTTTTATAATATCAATAATTCGTTAAGTGTATCGTATTTACGTTCAATTCATATTAAAATCGATTTATGAGATGAGGTGATTTTTTAATTAATATGGGAATTTTCCAACATTATCTCTCACATCGAAAAAATTTTCTCAACTCGAAAGTAACTCATTAACAAGTGATACAATTTAAGCTTAACAACCTTATTAATAATTAAGATTCTATATAATAGCTCATTAACAATTTTTTTTAACAATCTTATTAAAGACTCTTCAAATCATATATAAGGGATCATAATATATTATTAACAATTCTCAAATTATGTAGAAGAAATCATAATAGATTAATAAGTGACTCAATTTAGATATAATAATATATTATTCAAGATTCAGTATATTAATAAATTGTTAATTTAATTCTAATATTATATAAAAAATAACTATAAAATCTAATTTATTTTTAAAATCGATTCAATGAAATTAACACCTTATTCATTCATTTCTACATTATAATTGAGCCTTATTCATTTATACACCTCATTTAATACGTTCAATTGATATTAACAAAGCATGAATATGTGTCAAAATCGCTAATCTAAGGTAGGTAAAGAAGATTTTGCAACTTGAGAATAATTTTTCTGCATCATGAGTCCGTAGGAGAAGACAATGGAAGGTGGTTCCTCATATTTTATTATTGTTATTATGGAATGGAGTATTCTGGAACAGTTTAGTGGCTAGTACACTCCAAAATGCTTATCCCCGTTCTTTATTTTGAAATTTATATTTTTTTTTCTATAATATATTCCAAAAATCATGAAATCTATGTTAACTTATTCCCTATCTTTATTTGTACAAATAGTATTTTTGAACTTGGTACAATCATAAAAGAAATTCACAATACTTCTTTATGTTTTGAGTTGTTATATAAAATCGGTTAATCGTTGTCTTTATTCGTCACTATGAAAAAATAAGATCACATATTATATATTTATTAAGAATAACTTTCATCTGCTTCATTTATTAGTGTAAAAAATACTATTTAATAGTGTCTTTGAAAAATAATTATTAAAAACTCATCGTTGTATTTTTATAATTATGTAAATTATATACATTAATAGTTATTATTAGAATTATCATTCAATAAAGATAACATGTATACCTAATAATCATTGTTATATATTGACATTTTATACATAATAACGATTATAAATATGATCGTGTTGAAATTAAAATGTCTACTATATATCATAATAATTTTTACTTGTAACAGTCATGCTACATTTTGCATTTTTTACTTATAACCACCGTTATCCCTATTAATCACTTTTCATTTTTTTTAGGGATTTCACTTTATGCTTTAGGTTTTTAGTATTTAAATTATTTTATATTTTTAATATTTATTTAAATTATTGGTATATTTTGTGATGAATGTTTAGTAAAAATTTGTATAATTTATTTTTTTATGAGGATTATTTGAATTTTTATTAGTATTGTTTTATATTGTTATGGAATATATTAGTATTGGGTTTGGGTATTCGAATCTCAATAAATTAAAATTATATTGTTACTAAATTTTTGGAATATTCATATTTTAAGAATTATGTTGTCAAAATTTTGATAAATTTATAATTTATTAAGTGAACTTTAATACTAAATTTTGAATTGTCCCGTTAGACAGTTAAAATTTATGTTTAGGAGTAAATGTATTTTTTTTAATAAATATTTTATATTATACTCAATTGTAGATATTATATTAATTATGTTTTAATATATTTATCATAATTAATTACTAGTAATATTCTTAAATATCACAAGATTACACGATTTTGTTCATTTCATAAAAATTTTCTTACATTCTCAAAATAAATAATTTTTTTATCTCTTTAAATAAATAATTCGTCATAAATAATTACTAGTAATATCAATTTCTAATTTTTTTTTTATTATTTTGCTTCTCAATTAACTCCCATGGTTTTATTTTTGTATGATCTTTCACCAAATTTTTTTAATTATATCTTCAAAGTTTTTTATTCCACAACATAATAATTTATCTTACATAATATTATTCAAACTTATTATTTTTAAGGAATTGAGTTTAGAAATTATGAATTTAAACTTGAAGGAATTAATGAAAATGAGAAATTTATTGTATTTAGGATTAATTCCTCATTTTTAGGTATTAAACTCTGCTACAAAATAGTTGTTAAAACTATTTCTCCTTCACTTTTTCTTTTTTTTTTTCAATTCCAAAAAATAATTATTGATTAAAACTATCATTAAGTCCTTTAAAAAATTGCATGAGACATCATTTATTTTGTTAGGAGATGTAATAATTTGGTGGAAGATCAATAAGGAATAATTTATTCCAAAGGCAATGAAGTTTATTGAAGTACTACGAAATGGAATAATCAATTAAGAGAAAATTAAATTAAATTCCTACAAATTAAAAAAATATCTTTTATATACTAGGTTCTTTAAATTAAACTAATTATAATAATTGATAATAAATATAATCCTAACATATATTTTATTATGTAATACAATTCTATAAAAATTAGAATATGAAAAACCAATGTAATTATTTGTTGACTACAAAAAATGTCATAAACTTATATAGTAATCCACTGTCTCATGATGGAAAAAAAATTTAACTTTTTGAGATAAGTGATCAAAGATAGGTTGGAACTGATGTATTACAGCTCTATGAATCAAGTGACAAATATTTTACAAAATCACTTAAGTGTTGGAGTTGAAGGGTGAAAAGAATTTTTGTTTTTTTCTTTCACTAGTATATACGAGAGTGAAGATAGAAAACATGGGGTGGAGGAAGCAACTTATGAACCGAAACAAGATTTGACTTGAAATTAAAATAGTAGTTAATTATAGGAGGAAAGAATAATTATAAGCTACGAAACTTCCACGCGTTGTTGCTGTGGAGTTTGTGAAAAAATAAGAAAGAAATAATTTTTTTTTTTTTTCAATAAGAAGATAGATTCAGAAGAGATTTTCTTTCTGACTCAATTGAATACCTGATTATTATTGGTCGAGTCTAAAATTTCAATGGTTATAAGATATTTTGGAGAATGATGTATGGATCATTGATTTTGTTCCTTATTTAATTGAATACCCTAGAGTTAAATTTAAAGTTTTAATAATTATAGGATCTTTTGTAAGATGATGTATGAATTATTGGTCTTGTTTCTTGTGTGTTAGATAATCAATTTGGTGATTATTTATTTACCAATTTAATTTTCGATTAGAAAAAAAAGATAATTATATAGTTTGTTATTTAATTTTTTTACACACTTTTATTATTTTTTTATTATATTTTATAATTATTTTTTATCTTTTTAATATCAATTTTTATTAATATATTTATATTTGCGGATTCCAACCAAAAATAAGCTAGAAACTTCGAACTTGTTTCTTATATTGCGACATGTGAAATAGACAGGATTAAGAGACAAAAGCAAAAAACAAAAGAAAATATGAGACATACTTTAATAGTTTTACTCCATGCAGGACTTTGTTAAACAAAACATAGGTTGAGATCTGCGAAATGAAGGACATTGAAATGTTCAAAACCGGCTTCGTTAGGAATAAAACACTTTTGATTTGATGTTGTTTAATAATTTTGAAGGTTATATAAGGTCTTGTTTCTTTCTAATTCCATTGTTCTCTCTCATTCAGCTTTATCAGTATCATCTGTACAAGGAAAGGAAAGAAAATCACTAGTTTTTCTGTCTGTAAAATTCACTCTGGTGAGCTCTTTCTTTACACTCACTTTTTTACTTTTTAAATTACTTTTCTTTCATACATTTTAGGTCCAATACTCTTTTCCCACTCCTTCTTTTTAATAATATATTATTATTTAATTTAGACTTAATTATACAAAATGTACTTTTCTACTGATTAAAGTGAGCATTTTAAAAAGATAAAAAAAAGCATAAATAAATTCATTTTGAACATGGAAATAATATTTCCTCATTTCTTATTTGTTAGATACATTTTTCCCAATCTAACAATTGGATGGTGCATTAGATAGATATCTTGAAAGAAGAATGGAATTGTGCATGGGCTTTGGATCTGGATTTGCAACACAACTTGGAGAATCAATATTGATACCAATGAGTCAGCAGTTTGGGTATTTAGTGCACTACAGAAGAAACATCATCAAACTTAAGAGTGAAGTTGAAGAGTTAGAAAGTAAGAAAGATAGGATACAGGACATTGTGGATGAAGATAGAAAAAATGGAAGGAAAATTGTAGTAAATGTTGAAGAATGGCTTTGCAAGGTGGAGAAGACAGAAAAAGAGGTGGAAGAGTTCTTGAAAGATGAAGCCAACAAGAACACTTGTCTCAGATGCTGTTCTCCAAATTTGGTCTCTCGTCTTTCACTAAGCAAAAGGGCCAAAAAATTGACTTCATCTGTCAAAAGTTTAATGGAAGAAAAATTTGAGGTCATTTCCTACCCTGCCCCTCTACCCATACACAAACCTGCATTCCTAGATAATATTAAGATTAGTATTAATATGAGAGATTTTAAGAAATTACGCAAGATTAAAGGTGTGGGATTTGGAATACCAATGTTTGGTTTAACAGTTAATTTCACTTAACAATTACATAAAAACTTAGATTTAAACTTATGAATAAATGAATGTATTATATTGTTCATAGATATGAATTATGGAAACAATGCAATAGTAATTCATATTCAACTTTGATTTTTATTTATTGTACATAAAATTATAAATGGTTTAAATTAATATTATTTTCTAAAATTTCTTATTTTTCTTTTTCTATATTGATATTAATTAGAAAAAAAAAAACTATTTTTACTAGAATTTGTGTATATATTTGGTTTAGGTTTGTTTGTTGTAATTAAAAAAAAATCTTCAACTTTTTTTCTATTTAATTAAACTGAAAATAAAAATGAATTTTAAGATTAACTTAATTTTATAAAATTGATTTATGAGGTAAGATTTGAACTATTTTATATATATATATATATATATTAATTTGGTCATATTTTTAGAAAATTGTGATTTTCAACATATTCTTTCACATCTAGACTCCATTAACTCAAATGTGGAACTAGACATTTGTAGGATAAAACAATTATGATACAAAACATGTGGGAACGAGGGATGATGTGATAAGTCCAACAAAATAAAATAAATATTTTTCTAATTTAACTAATTTTTTTTAAAAGAAACTAAAATTATTTTACTTATTAGAATTCTAGTAGCCAAATTTTTTCTCTTATCAAACTTTATTTGTCACTTTCTGAATCCTGTCAGTTAAAAAATAAAATAATACAACTACTGCTATATGCACTTCCTCTTTTTACTAATACACCCCTTATTTTAGTGTTTTTTTATTTTTTTATTTTTTTCTCTACGCACATTTGTTTTTATTTTTCTACATTAAAAAATTTCATTTTAAATCTTTTAAAACAAGATAAAACATCTTTTATCCATCTCAATTTAAGAAAAAAAATAAAGATAAAAATAAAAAAAGCTAATAAATATTTGATTAAATAATTTTTATATATAAAAGTATGAATTGAGCGAATTAATAGATTAATGGTAAGAATTGTATTTGATGGAATTAAAAATTATTTCTCTATAAAAATGTGATCTCATTTTAGCATGTTTTTATTTTAAATTTCAAAAAATGATATTCATAAAAATTGTAAACCTATATATTATCAAATTAATAATTCATATAAAAATAATATATAGAACTGATTTGTTAAAAGTTTGATGTAAGAGATAAATTTGAAATCATTTCCAATCCTCTTCCTCTACCCATAGAGAACCCTGTCCCTCTACTCAACAAGAAACCACCATTTGTAGATATTGGTGTTACTATGGGAGATGTTAAGAAATTACCTAAAATAAGTCTGGGATTTGATACACCAATATTTCGTGGAAAATTTACTCTCTCCAATTAGAACAAATTACATAAAAGCTTAGAATTAAATTTTATGAATAAACGAATGTATTAAGTTGCTAAGAGATATATGTATGATGGAAGTTACTTGTTTACTACTATCATTTGTTTTTTTTTTTCTTATTTTGTATTTTTGGGAATAAAAATACTAAGGTCAAGTTCTAACTCTTCAGTTGTAGGTTTTGGTTGGTCAGATGATTGTGTATCACAATTTTCTCACGTTAATAAATATTTAATGTTAGAGTTAATCTAATCCATTACAAAGAAGTCATACTCAATAACTTCTAATCATAATATTTAGACTATTTTTATAACTCCTAATTAAAATTTAATAATTATATTAACAAAATATTATTAATAATTTAATATTTTTACTTATACTAAATTAGTAAAAAAATACCTATAAAGTCAATATTAAAATAAATATAAATATACAGAGTGAATATTTCATAAATTCTAAAAATTTATAAGAATATATATATATATAATATAATATAAAAAAATATTACAAAATTAATTATCTAAAATACTTATTTTATTTGAATAATTAAATGAATAAATATATAATTATATCATACTCAAAATATTTTTATGATGATATATATAATTCAACTATTTCAAATTTTAAGTATACTTCTATACATAGTCTAGATAATATTCAAAAAGGGTTAAAATAAACTTTCTACCCTATTATACTATATAGTTACATCATATTACATTAATCATACTTCTATTTCTTTTCTACTAATATTCTTTTGACCTGACATTTGTTCTCGTGGAAGTTACAATTCAAAACAAATAATATTCTAAGTGTAAGAGTCTATCTAAGACTTTATGCAAGGTAATTTCATACTCACAAACAAGACTGACGAATTCCGAAAGATTATATGCATTTTAGACATCTGAGACTAACACTTGATATATTTAAAAGGACCTTGGGTTTTTATTACAACTGACTTACTTCTTACTTATTAAGTTTGTTTCAAACATCCTTACGCTACTCATATAGCCAACATCAGATCAGGTAGTTCCATTCAATTGTCTTTTCAGAATAATTAGTAGAACTTTTATCGACTTCTCACCACATACGATTTTAATCTACATAACTTAGATCCCCATACAATATCCCTAAATCTATATATACTAAGCTACCACATTTAACATTTCATTCATATAATAAAACTTTCTCTCAATAAGAACTACACGGCCTCTTGCCCATTTCATGTTCATCATTCTTAATCATACAATCAACTTATCATACTTAGATTTCAATCTCAACATCTTTTCTTGAAACATGAAAATCTGCTCAGTGGATACCACTTCCACTCAGGGAATGAAGTCTAGAGAGTAGTTCCAAAACTGGAACTGATCCGCTTATGAGAAGCAATCCGCTTAGCGAAATCGACCCATCCACTCAACGCAGGGTAATCTGCTTAGCCTATTGAAATCTAAGAGCACCCCAACCACTGGAACCAAATCCGCTCAATAAATTATAGATATTTTATATAAAAAAAAAAAGGAAATTATATATTAGAAAATAAATCCCTTATTAGAACACTTAATTTTCAATTAAATTCTTTAATTTTTCCTTCTTACCTTTTATTGAAAAGTTTAAATAAATATTAAAAAAAGTGTCAAGATCAATATTGAAAATTTTAAATAAATTTTTTATCATTGTTTATGTATTTTTTTTTAGAAAGTGATGTTTTATAAAAATATTTATTATTTTTTATAAACAATTTTTAATATAAACATCTAAAAAAAAATTTTTAGTATATTTTTTCAACCTTACTTTATTCTCGACTCATTTAAAATATATTTATTATTACTTATTTTTGTTGAGAATGAGATAGTACTTAAGATAATAAAGTGTAAAAATAATGATTATTACATCTGAATTTTGAATGTTGCTCTTTCTTCCCTCTCATCTAGTTTTGTATGCTAGCTTATGATTATCATCATGTCATGTGATTATCACCTTGATTTGATGAGTAACCTAAAGTGTGATTTGAAAACTAGTGGAAAGAATTATTATGTTATTTTGTTTGATTTTAAGATTCAGGAATAGAATTTAGTATATGTTCTCATTCATTTTCTTTTTTTTTTATTGTTGGAAATTTTACATTGTTTAGAGATAAAGCTAAATTAAGATTTATAAAGTGGTATAAATCTCATCATATTGAGTCGATTTTACGAGAATGAATTAAATTTAAATTCATTATTAATATGGTATCAGAGTCTATTTCAGTAAAATTTTCGAACCATTATCACACTACTTGAAAATTTCTAAGGTTGATATCGGACCACTATTATAAAACCACCCATAAATTTTTAGTCCCATGTCGAGTTTAGAGACTCTCGATGTGGAGAGATGTGTTGGAGATCTCATATTATCTAGAAATAAAGTCAAATTAGGGTTTACAAAATGGTGTAAACATCACTTCATTGAACCGGTTTTAAGAAGATAAATTAGACTTAAATCCATTACTAATAACTATTCTCTAATCCATCCAAAATTATGATAGAATTTTGAATTAACCAAGTGAAAAATACATAATTAATATACTATACTTCTTTAACTTTAAATTTAAAAAAAAAAAAACTTTTTTTTTCTACTAAAAAGAATGTTTTAAGTTAATTTTGCATTTTTTTTTTAATTTAATCTTATTATTAGTATTATTGAAATGATAAAAATTAGATAATTCTTAACTATTTCTTTTTAATGCTGTTCCACATATGAAAAGAAAACAATTATTATAATTACAGTTTGCATTAATTATCCTGTAATCAACATCAAATAGGTCAATTTATAATTAAATTAAATTTTAAATTGAGATAATTTTGGAAAAAAACTATTACAAATTACATAAATTCTTCTAATCACATAACTTTTTCAAGTAAAAGGTTAACATAATTTAATTATAACGTTTAGACTCTTATATTTTAAAATAAATTGAATCACAATCAAATAAAAAATACCATCAGGAATATAGCATACCTTATTCCATCTGTATCTGGTCGGTTTCTTCAACATTATCTTCCACGAAATTTCTCTTGCATTAATTTTCTGGTTTCTGTTAGTCAATGGGTCTTTTTCTTATATTCAATTTCTAACTGTATATATCTATCATGTTTTGTTTTTTCTGTATACTTTATAATTAATTCTAAGGTTGAATAAAGAAAACATTGAACCATTTCACAACAAACTATGTAAAAACACGTTTGTTTTGGGATCACATTCAATCCGATTGAAGTAACAACAACTTTTTTCTATTTAGTGTTAGCATTGAAAAGTTAAATTTTAGTTAAAATTTATTTTTAAGTCATTTGATTTATATTGATTTGTTTATCTATTAAAAATAAAAACTATGGCAAACTCTTATCTTGCTCAAAGATCTCATAGTTTATTCAACTAATCAATTTCTTCGATTAAGAATTTGAAAATTTTAACCATAAACATGTTAATTGGTAGAGAAATGTTGAAAACACATCTTTTGGACTCAATATTAAAATGTGCACTCAATATTTTAAATATGGGACTGTTAATACACTTATGATTAAAAAATTACAAAATAGGAGAAAGTATCATTAATTACATTTTTTTATGATTTTCAATAAATTTTAACAAATAAGAAAATATTTTTAAAAATAAATTTTATGTATTTTTAAAAATAAATTCTAAAAATAATGTAGAAAAATATGAGATACGATGATTATAAGAATCTCAACCTTACTCTCAATTTGAAACTTGTTTTTAAGTATGTATTAAAGTTTGATATCACTTTTAAATTAAAAAAAAATAACTTAATATTTGAAGATATATAATAAACAATAACTTCATTTCCTATTTAAAATATTAAGATTACAAATTTATTGTTTTTTTATTTATATATTATTTAATTTTTTCATTTATACACTTTAAAATTTCAACTCACTTCAACGTGAAAAAAATTTAAAATAAAAACATTAACCATTTATGATCATCATTATTTAAAAAATTAGATAAGACCAGCCACTCAGTTAAGAACTGGTATGAAAATTGATGTGTTACTTTCTAAAATTTAGATTGCCTATAAATAAGTAAAAAAAATAGAATAAAACCCGTAAAACCGACAAAATTAATAGAGTATTTAGATTCAACTTGTTCAGGAAATTCCTTTTTAAGATTAATTTTAAAAAATTAAATATGTAATTTTTTTTAAAAGATATAATATTTTTTAGTTTTTTTATTCGGTTTTTATAAATAATATAGTTCATAAACAATAGTTATTTCTCTATATTTTCATTTCATTTTTATAAATTTCAGTCTTTATTCTCTACTAAAATATTATTTTTATTTAATTCTAACAATAATCATAACAATCAATAGTATAATTATAACTTTCTTTTTCTTATTAAAAATGTTATTTCATTAAACCTAATTTTTAAGTACCTTTGTTTACTTATTCAACGATCATTCTGATTTTAATAAGATTGATAGGGTTTTTCACACTTTGACTTGAAGTTTCTGTTATCTTTTTCAAACTTTCTTCTCTTCACATATTTAAATATTCAATCTGTCCCTACGTTACTCGTTTTCATCAACCGTGTAAGAAACAACCACTCTTTGTCTTCTTACAATGTTCTTCTTCTTGGAAATTCTTGAATGCTTTCTTGGGTCTCTCTGCAGATTGCTTATATATATACAAGTTCACCATAACTTTCATGCCAATCAGATTCAAACCACCCCATTTCAAAGATCATAGTATGTGAGTAAGATAGTTTCTTGTAATGATTTTCTCATTTTGATAGTTTTATTGCTCCATCTTATTCATTTTCCCTTGTTTACTTTTCACCAGTTATCACTTCTGAATGCAGGTTGAGATCATTACAGTGGATGCAAGAAGAAGTTTTGAATCTGGTTTATTCCAAGTGAAAACCTTTACTTAGGTATGTGTTTTTCAAGCTTTTGTTTCTCTCTCACATATCTATTAGATTAGATTGAATTGGTTCCATCGAAAGTTAATTATTTTGATTTGGTTATGATACAATACTGCAACTAATAATGGAAAAAAACTGATATTAGACCAGTAAAATCGATGCAAAAATAGATTCTGATGAAAAAAATTAGATAAAAAATTAAAAATAAACTTAAAATGATAGATATTTTTAGTTTTTATTCTACATATAAAATTATTATTATTAAATATTAATGTAATTATCGAAGTTTTTATTAAATATGATACACATATTTTATTTAAAATTTTACATGTTAATAACCTAAAATTTGAGTTTTTAATATTACAAAGTTATAATATTATATATTTTAATATTGTTTTGTATATTTCAATTATTAAAATCTGTACCAATTTCATTCTAAGAGAACCATTAACTTCGAATAAGAGTTTTGATTGATTTAATGATGATTCAAATTTTAAAAATGTTGATCCTAAAGAATGTTGTTAACTGAATGAGAGAGAGTGCTCGTGTTGAAAATATTGCTGATAGAAAATAAATAAAAGCAAGTAATTATTAAATCATACGTATTAAGTCTGGGTTTATAGTTAAACGAGTTAAAAGTAATTAGTAATGGATTGATTTTTTTTTAATCTTTAATAATTTAATTTATCTTATTAATATGTAAATATAAGTTTAAGAAAATATTTTAGTGAATTAATTTATTACTTTTAATAATTTAAAAAAATAAAACTTATATTTAAATGAGTTAATCTACTTAATTTACTAATTCGTGATGAGTTAAATGGATTACATAATTTTTCATTCCCCAAAATATAAATTAGGTTAAAGGATTATAAAATTTTTAATTCATCAAAAAATAAATTAGATTAAATTTACTATTTTTAACTCAATCCATATCAGCTTAATTAATTTACTTTCACATCTATTAGTGTGATCTTTATTTATTCAGTTGATCATTATTAAATAATTTATATCAATTTTATTTTATTAAAAATATAAATAATTTAGGTTGAAAAATACATTTTGTAATAGTTATATTTTTTAAAGAAATAATTTTTATATAAAGAATAAATCTTAATTTAAAATAAAGTGTTATATATATAGAAAGATATAAATATTTTTTAAAACAAAAATTTAAATCCTAGATGGTAAATCAACACACTTTTATGTTGTAATTTCTTTCCAGAACAAAATGTAGTCCATATTGAATGTCTTTTAATCTTCAGTCTCCTTCATGCTTTTGTCTCGTTCACATAATTGAGACCTGCACTGCACTGTAAGGTCTGCACTGTAAAATCATTTTCAGTGGAGTTTCTCATTAAATGCCCTCACCCCCTCCAATTACACCTAATAAACTCCTTATAATTAAAGTGGAATAATGCAACTCATGTTAAAAAAAATAAAAATTTAAGGCGAACCTACTTAGATATTAATAAATGATGTTTTATCCCTACTTAAGTGTTGATTATAAATAGGTTAAAATAAAATATTTTTGATGAATAATTTGATATGTTGTTAAATGAGAATTGTAAAAATATAAAAAAAATTGTATTTTCAGAGATGATATATATATTTTTTTTATATATATATATATAGATGGTATTATGCAAAATATCTTATTTTGATCTTGATCATGATTAAGATTCAAAATGGTTTCTTTTAAATATTTCTATTCTCAGTGTATTTCTAATTCATTTAATTGTTTGTTTCTAATGTAATGTTTTTTTTTTATATGGCTTAAGTTGATTAAATATAAATTAAATAGATGATAGACTGAATTTTTATTTACTAAATTATATATATCTATAATATAGTCTTTGGTAGAAAGATGAAAGTTTAAATGTGTATTCTTTTTATGTATTTTATGACAATAATATTGTATTATTAAAAAAAAAGTAATAATATGTTATTATATATATATATATATATATATTATTATATGTTAACTATTATTACATATTATCCTAAGAAAATATTATTTATCATGTATATAATATTACAATAACTAAAAAATATACTTATTTTATATTTATAAAATATTTTATTAATAAAATATTTTATTAATAATTTTAAAATATTATAAAATATAAAATATTTATTTATTCAAATAAAATTTATTATTTAAAAATAATTTTTTTAATAAAATTTATAATAAATGAAAAGTTATAAAATTATTTATTAGTACAAAATTAGTTATTTTTTAAGTAAAATTTGAAATTACCTGTAATATTACGTACTCTCGTGTCAATATACGATCATCATAATATCAATAAAATTGTAAACACAAAACAATCAAAATAAACTAATGTAACCAATTAAAAAATATATATAATTCATAAATTTATTTTACAACCATTTATCTAAACATATTTAAGTATTTAAATAAGGGTTTAGGCGTAATCAATCACATATATTCATCACACTTTACTCATTCATATATATCTAATATTCTAAAAAAAACTTTTTCGAAAAATTATATGAAATTATTGACCTTTGAAACTAACACTTAAACATATTTCATTTGTTACTACGACATAAATGAACCTTAAGAATCTTTTTCACCTTTAAATTTTTTTGTCTATTATTTTTTCTTGTACCTACATGTCAAGGTAACCCTACATACACATATCAAATAACTGATGACTCAAACCACATAGTGATAAGTGTAGTAGAAATCTTCATTAACCTCTCACAACATGGTACTCTTGTATAAGTGATTAGAATACTATTGAAGTTTGAATATTCTTAAACATCTAAAATTTCATATGTTCACTAAACTTATACCAAATAGTACCTTAATGGTAATTATTTGACTCATACGCAAATAACATATAATTATTTATACATAATAAATCATACAATTCAGTCTCAAAGGTACATATAGTTTAGTACATAGTTCATCTTGATCTTTAGACACATAACTATCTTAGGTACATAGTCATTGTAACATCCTGATTTTTTAAACAAATAAAAAAATAATAATAATAATAATATAATAGATGAATATATATATATATATATATTGTATAATTTAATTAGTTGATTAAATAAAATATTTTATTCAGGGAAATAGTATAAACAAAAAATATTGGGTGGAGGATTTTCTGTGAATCAGTTACTAACAAAAACCCGACTCTACGGGTATAAATACGCGTCAGACCCTCTCTACTTTTTCATTCCAAATTTTCCTAACCTTTGGGAAAAGTATCAGAGGAGACGACTAGGGGTGATACGTGCGGGGTTAGGAGCATAGCGTCTCGAAGCGTCACGTAGTACATTGCGGAGCGTAGAACAAGACGTCTTTATTCGAGGTAAGATGGGGAGTGGGGAATGTCTCGCATATGGGATGCATATGAGGATTTTGGGTAAAGAGGCAACCCCTAAGCCTCATAGGATTGTTTATTTTGAGCTATTATAAATTGTTCTTTTTATAAATTACCATAAGTTGTTGTGTTTATAAAATTATTATAAATTGTTGTTTTTATAAATTATTATGAATTGTTGTGTTTATAAATTATTATAAGTTGTTGTTTTTATTACAAGTTGTTGTCTTTGTGTATATATAAACAAGGTATATAGGCTGGAAACCAGTTGTTAACATCCCTTCGTTTGAAGGTCTAAGATGCATTCTGGTATAACAACGCCACGTACCACTTTTCTTACTCATAGTTTTCTTCTTTTATAACAACATTTAAATATAACTAGAGATACTAGTTGAAATGTGATAAAAAGTTATAATTAAACTATTTGGTTATGTGATGTGTGATTTGGTGATGTATTGTGATTGTAATTGGATTGTGAAATGTGATATTGTGAAATGTGATATTGTGAAAATTTCAATAGAGTATTGAGAGACTCATGAGTTATTGCGTTGTTTGCGAGTTTGTGGTGTGTTTTGAGAAGTCTAAGCGATGGCTTAGCAGTGTGAAAATCCAAGTTATTCTTGGTCATTTGTGAAGTCTAAGCAGAGGCTTAGCAGCGTTAAAATCCAAGTTATGCTTGGTCATTCGAGATGTGTTATGCATTTGTGTGTTGCATTTGTGTGATCATATTTCATTCATTCATTCATACTTTTGTTGGGGGTAGATGCAATCTATGAAGGAGGGTCTTTATGGTCTTCTACCTTGACCTTGAGGATTTTAGAGCAGGGAATCCCTCATTTGAGAGTTGAAATGAGGGGCCACCACGGCCGGCTATACTATCCCGACTGGCTCCTGTTAGACTCGTTCTAGTGAGAGTGGATTGATAGGGTCCTTAGATCCGGTCCATGTCCTCCTGGACTACTCATTTGCGTTTGCGTTGCGATGGTACCACATGCATTTAGAGATAAGAGCATAAGAGCATTAAAGCATTTGAGTTTGTGACTGAGTGTGTATTGATGTGTGTGATGCCTTTTGTGTGTGTAATGTGTGTGGTTAGTCTACCTATTTTTCTTATATGTACCTAACATATGTGAGATATATTCCTCACTCTTTTATTTGTGTGGTTGGTGTTTTGTTTGGGTTAAATGTTCTTTTAGGTGAATATGTCAGTGATGAGAACAAAGAGGAGTTGACTGATGAAGCGTAAATTTCTATACCTATGTTTGGGATGCTCTGATTAGGGGTGACGTCGGGACATGAAAAAATTCTTCTTTTACCTTGAGGAAATTAATTTAAAGTTTTTTTGTTAAGAACTTATAAAGGCTATTTTAATGCCTAATAATATTTTATTCGATTTTCCACCTCTGAAAAGAGTTATTACGGTTACTGGAATAATAGCGTGTGGTGTGAGAGTGCATGCCTAGGAAAGTTCTGGCTAGGAAAGATTTGATATTTAAGAGTGTCCGTTAGTGACCCACCTCTCTTTCCTGGGAACTCACTGGGTGTACCGATTCACGGTCTACCGTCGTTGTTCTAGTAGGCAATATGACTCAGAGTAAGAGTTTTATTTTGAAATTGTATTTCCTTTTTTTCATAATTCTTCTTTATAAAATGAATATATTTGAATTCTTTTACTTTTATCCTTTGTCAATTTATATTTATTAATTGAAAACGTTTTGGGGTAGAAGGGTGTTACAGTCATCTCATCTAATTGACACACAATCATCTCAATCTCATTAGCATATAGTCATCTTAAAACACAACCCAATTATCATAATATTTCATCACACATATTAAATATAATTGACAAACAATCATCTCAAAATACATTACAATTATCACAACATCTCAAATAATTTTCATCATTTCTCATATAATTAATCTCATATTTTGAATCACAATGTTTTACAAACACATAATCTCAATGATTCATTATACAATAAATCTTCATGTCATTATTCATAGAATTTCATAATTATAAAAATCCAATAAATTATAAATCTTATATATCACCAATTTTCATAAATAGGATCTAAAGATTTTAAATAATACAAAAATATAATAAATTAATAATTAAATCATAACTCATCAAAATTATTCACTTTTCAAAATCACTGAATTCAAATGCTATTAATACTTACAATTCTTATAAATATTTATACATGAGACATTTCTCACTCTCTTTTATTTTCTTTTATTATTTTGTGACCTTTATTGATTGTAAAATAGATATTTAATATTATACTTATCCTATTAATTTGATTTTTATTTTATTTTAAAGTTAACACAATTATATACAGTTTTTATTTTGACATCAAGATTTACTTTAATAGTTTACTATAGCTAAATTAAGAAAAATTACAAATTTTTAATCTTATCTTGATAACAAGATCTTTAATTACTAAAACAAATCATATCTTTAGTTATAAAAATTATTTTTATGTAAAAATTATTTTTATGTGAAATCAACACTATTAGTGAACTAATATATAGGGATATAACTTTGATAAAGATTACTTTTCTAAGTTCGTAACAAAATCATGTCAGAATGAGATCATAATCTCGAAACAAAATAATTTTTTATTCAATCTAATATAATTCTTACAATTAATTTATTTATTCACTCAATTCATACTTTCATATATACTAGTCATTTCATAGAATACTTGTAATGTAAGAAATATACTTAATTAGTTTCCCTTACTTTTAAATAAAGTTTTCCCCAAATTAAGATGGATCAAGGATGTTATATCCTGCTCTAAAGGATCTGAACACAAAATTATCTATATTATTATACATCTAAATTAAAATATTCTTAAACTCAATACAAAATTAATATTGATAAGCATTAAGATTCAAGTGCTTTAAAAATTAGGGTAACTTAGAACTTATTCAAAACAAAATTCTGTTTGTATAAAATTAATCTATTATTCATGCTCTTCTCCTCCGGTATTCTTAGATCTTCAAACAAATAAAAATTGAATGATAATTCTTGGAGAGAATTGAGAAATTTAAAAAATATTAGAGAGAGATTTTAGAATTTAAAAAAATGGAGAAGAAATGAAATTTTTTCCCATTTATACTCTTCCAAAATATTTGACTCAAGACTCACTTGATAAGTATTTGCCCTAACCCTTATAAATTTAAAAATAAAAACTAGAGACATTTCTTTACTTTTATGATTTTTTTTTATAATTTAATGATATATAATATTTGTAACGATTCAACTAACTCACATAATAATAATAACCTAGTTGTTTAGACATTTAACTAATATAAAGTTTATAAACACTTCTAATTTTATTACATAACCCAACAAATATTATTCAAAATATGCTGATAGTTTAAAAGGTCTATGTTTATATTACTCAACAAATTATGCAAATTAGCAATTAGGGAGAAGATCCAATTTAAGATTTCATGACCCAAATTTTTACTTTTAAAAATCTTAATATCTTTAGAAGATTTATTTTCATAGTTTTTGAAAAAAAAAATGACTAAATGAAAGAATTTAAATTTGTTCTTTTTACTCATTCAAATAATTTACACATAACTCAATATGCATCTAAGTTAAATCAAGTTAAATTTCTTCTAATGTGAAAATATCAAACCAATGTCAATCCATACAGAGAATCCAATGACAACCATGTAAGGCAAAAATTCATACAAGAGTTCAATAATTTCATATTTAAACCACTAAATCAACATACTAACCATTCAAATAAAATTTCAGAAGGAACTCAATCCAAGTGACGATATCACTCTCACATCTTAAGTCTTCTATCATATGGTTCTATAGAATATCTTAAATAACTAGCTTCCTTTTTTCTTTACACCCAATATGGTGTGCTCTAACTTACTTTAGAAATACTTGATCACAAAACTAAATACATTACTAAGAATCTAAGTTAGCATAAACTTATATTGAAGACAAAGAAGTCACATGCAATGGGTCTAAGGCCACATACAAACTAGCCCACTTATAACCTCTAGAGATAATTTAAAAAACGAAAAATTTACTTAAAAGAAAATTTCAATATATTAGAAAGGACCTTCTTTTGAATATCTCCTACTAGACACAAGTAAAATTATAATGCTAAATTTACCAACAACATAATCTCTATACATATTTATATATATTATTTAAGTTTTTTTTAATTAATAAATATAATATTTTTTTAAGTTTATTAAAATATTTATAATATTTAATATTTTTTCTTTTTTACACCAATAAATTATATATAAGGAATTAAAATTAAATGAATGATAAAAGTATACATAACAAAAAAAGTAATTTATATTATCACTTATAAAATAACCGTTAAATAAAAATATTTTAAAAATATAATACTTAAAAAAAAAAAGTTACAAGTAAACCTAGCGATAAAGTATATAGTAGAACCATTCAACTATTGTGAATTTAGATTTGATTTATCCAATGCCTATTATTATCAATTTAATACTTGTCCTTTGCCTGTTATTTTCAATCCTAACTTTTAGTCCTATATAATATCTCATTTTTTTCTCTTAAATTATTACGATTTTTTTAAAATAGATATTTTTATTTAATTTTTATTTACAAAGTTGAAATTATGGTAATTATTATTATTATTTATTTATAAATGAAAATAATAAAATAAAAATGTATATATATATATATATTGTAAGTGTAATGTAGAAATGAAAATAATAAAATAATAATATTATAAATATTTTATTAAAATAAAAAATATTATATTTCCTAATTTAAAAAAAAAAAAAACTTAAACACATTTACAAAAAAATATAAAAAAAGTTAATTATATGGAATAACTCCATGTTACAGTTCATAATTAATCCAGAGTCAATCTCGGGTTAAATGCCTTCTCCCTTTCCACCTAATAAAGTCCTCATATTTCTGCATACAACTAACAACGCAAAATCGAAGTGAATGCAACTCATGCTCAAACAAATTCAAAGTTCAATGTGATCGACATAAACCAATGTACGTAAATGTTAAGGTCTGACATTAATCATTTGCGTGGTGAGAGAGAATACACTCATTATGTCATAAACACTGGACTAGCTTTTAAAAGTTGTTGATCTTTTTTCAAACTATGACTTTAAGGTTCATCTTTTCCAAAGTTTCTTCTCCACATATATTTAAATATTCATTTTGACCCTACATTACTCGTTTTCATCAACCGTGTAAGAACAACCAACTATTTTTTCAACTTCTGTCATCTTCTTCCTGTAATGTTCCTGGAAATTCTTGAATGCTTTCTTGGTCTGTGCAGATTGGTTATATATATAGAATTAGGAGAACTTTTATGCGAATCAGATTCAAAGCAACCTATTTCAAACATCCTACGTGAGTAACTTAGTTTGTTGTAATTCTCATCTTGATTCTTTAATGCTCTATTTCTTGATCTTATAATTTTCCCTTGTTTCATGTTGGGCAGTTATCAGTTCTGAATGTTATAACCAACACCACCACATTGAGATCATATATATTGAATTATACATTATTAGTGGTGCAGGAAGAAGAAGTTTTGGATTGATTTTTTCCGATTAAAAAGTTTAGGTATGTTTTCAAACATTTGCTTCTCTCTTAAATATTACATTAAGTTTTCATGAATGAAAATTATTCAAAAATTTTACGTATATTATTAATTATTTTTTTTATGGTATTAGAGTTATGATAAGATTATTGGGTCTAGATTCGATTAATTGTTAATATACTGATAAACCTATTATAAAGAAGGGGATATATTGTTGGGTTTAGATTAAACTTTTATAGAAGGAGTACAAAATTAAAAATGAGTTCAAAAATTATCAAATTAATAAAAAATTGAATAAAAAATATTATTAAATCAAAATTTTAGTTTTTTAAAAAAATTAAAAATAACCTAAAATTATGGTAATACTTTTTTTCTACCTAAAAGTTTAGTATTATTAATAATATATATTATTGAAATTTATATTTAATTATGCTACATATTTTCATTTAATTTTTTATATACTTTTTAAAGGTTAATAACTGATAAATTTTTGTCTTATTTTAATTTTTAATATTACAAATTATGATATCATATATTTTTAATATTATAAAATTAAAAATTATTAAACTTTAAACAACTACTTTGTTTTAATTAGTAATTTCATTGATTTAATGATCACTCTAAACTTAAAAGATTTTTCTGGAGACAAGTTGGCTCCCATGAAATTTATATATTAAATCTTTATAATTGCTAGTTATTCAGGTCAGTGTATATAATAAATTAAAAAAATTATAATTTTAGATTTTTCTAATAATTAATATGATATTATTTCAATAGTAATATGTTTTAACATATATAATTAAATTAAATAAATGTAATATATTAATATTTATATTAAATAAATATGTTTAAAATGAAAAGTATTATATTTGTTTATTTCATATTATATATATATATATATATATATTATAACTGCTATATTTTATCTTTTTTACTGATCTTAATCTTCATAAATTATAACTAATAATTACATATATTATTTTCTCAATAATTTTCATTTTTTTAACATTATATTTTCTAATTTATTTCTCACGATATAGTTTAATAATTTATTACCCTAAAGTATTTTAATTTTTTAAATAAAATTTTTAATACAAATTATAAATTATATTAAAATTTTTAATTTATTTTATTATATTTTGTGTATAAAAATATCACTTCATCCTTTTCAAAAAATATATATTTATATTTACTAAAATATATTAAGAGTAATTTTAATATTACATTAAAAATTCATTATCAATATTTTAATTTCAATTAAATCAATTACATATACTTACAAACTTTCTAATATTTTGAATATATTTCTATCAAATCAAATAACTCTATTTTTCAAATACTCTTTTTTACAATATTATAATTTTGTCTCCTATTTTTTATCCTTACAAAATTAATTATCTACTTTGACTAGGTTATGAAAAAAATAAAAATAAAGAAAGCCAACAAAGTAAAAATTTTCTTTTTTCTTCCAAAATTTAACTCATTTAACATGTTCTTCTACTTCCACCAAAGCTTAATATATGTCATATTTTGCTTCACCATTATCATTTTCTTCTATTCCAACATGACAAACCTCACATATTGGAGAACATTTTATGTGATGGAACAAGGGACTAGTTTTCATTGAACTACAATAAACTCAAAGATAATGTTGACAAATAAAGAAAGCACTGAAGGCAGAATCATACAAATATTGTATATTGTATAGGAAAATGATAGTAAGAAGAGGACTCAAATAAAGGAAAGATGAGGGTGAGTGGAAGAAAATATTTTATTAATAATACTTATTATCTATAAGTCTTTTTAAGTATGGTGAAGGATCTTTAATAGAAATGAATTTTGAGTCTGACTCAATTTCATAAAAACGACTTATGAAGTAAGGTTTGTCCTTAGTTATACACATTAATTTAGTCAGATCATTAACTAAAGTGAAATCTCTAATAGTCAAGTTTTAAGAAGGTATTAAATAATTCAATTATTTTTTTATTATCTTTCTTCATAATTTTTTTTTTTTTAGCGTGAATATTTTTTATCGTCACATTTTTTAGGTTATATATAAGATTGATATGATTTTTATTAACAGATATTTCAAAATATAATTAATTAGTAGTTAAATTTTAATTATTAATTTGTAATTAAGAAAGCTTAAATTTGACTAGAATGTAAATTATAAAAAAGAAAATTATTAGACAATATTTTAGCAATTTGTATATTTGAAAAATGATAGATCTTATTTTAAAATTACGAATTTTGTTCACTGAACACTTGATCACGACTTTCCAAGTCATTGTGTGGTTATCATTGAACCACAAACAAACCATTTTATATAATTTTTTTTGTTTGCAGTTTTCGGTTGGACGGAAAATAAGGACGTTTGTGATAGATTTTATTTAGTTTTTTTTTTATTATTATTAAAATTTCCTCAAACGTATAATAAAAATGTGATTCAAAATTTAATTTGATTTTAACTTAATATAAAATTTTATTTAAATTAAATTAATATTTTATTATTTAATTTAAATTAATTTTTATAATTTCATCCTAAATTTGTTTATATTTTTTAATAAAAATAGCTAAATATTTTATAATAAATTATTGTTAAATAAAATTTTCGAATAAACCTTTGAATAACTATTACATTTATTTGAAAATTGTTTCTAAATAAGTTTTCAACCAAGATAAATTTTATAGCATCCAAAAAAATCCCTGTGAGATTAATATTAAATGTGTCTTTTGGGAAGCATGATTAGGTTGCCAAACATTTATTTAGCAAATGCATAAGCTCTTTTAAATTGTTGGGAGTTACTATGCTAATTCCTCTAAGCTTATTTTGGAATGAATTTGTAAAAATAGAAATCCTTAGAAATTAAATTAATTTCTTTAAAAATATTATATTCCCAAATCTAATAAGGAAACTCTTATTTAATCTCATATCTGTTATTCCTAGTAATTTTGTTTCTAGAGTAATTTTTTTTAATGAAGTTCATTGATTTGGAACCTCTTAAATACATGGGTTTGACTACTACGGGTACTTGTAATAATATGATCTTTCCTTACTAAAAAAGATAGAGAGAAAAGTAATGAGTTAGAAAAAGTTTTCATTATAGGTATTGGTTTACATTGTTGTTGAACTGGTGCATGGGTTTGGATCCTAAATGGAGCTAGGTTATTCGTGCAAGACTGACTTATTTATTTTTTATATTTTGGATCCAAAGTATATGCATAAATTAATGATTATGACAACAAGATGCAACATTTGAGTGAGATTAGAGTTTATGTTTGTGTAAGAGAGACTGGTTTTTTATATTTCTAATTTTTGTATTCCATTCAAAATAATTTAGTATCCATGGTTGTTTTCAATTATTAAAACATTTCCTATGTAATGCACTTGAATAATCAATTTTTATACAATACTTTATTATTTAGCTATGTTTAATAATATATAAAGGATATCTTTATTAATGAAATTTTTCAAATTTAATTTTAAAGGATATAATTCTTTTTATATAATTAATTATATGTATTTTTCTTATATTTTTTACTCTAAACAAAACAGGAATATTAAGAGAAAATGTTATTATTTTATTTTTTCTATTAAATCAAATAATAACTATAAGAATAATTTTATTTATCTATAAAATATTTTTTATGAATTTTTTTTATAAAAAAAAATAATTATTCATTAAATATTTTTTATTTATTTTATTTTATGAATTTTTTTTATAAATTTGTTAATGAAAATTTTTTCATAAATTTATTTATAAAAATAAAATTTTTTTTATGAATTTATTTGTAAGAATTTTTTTATAATTTTTTATCTACAAAATTTACGATGGTGGAAAGTTATTAAATTTGTGAAAAAAATTTATATTTTTTATTATTTACAAATTTATTTCATAAAAAATATGATTTTTTTTATAATGAAAATAACATAAATTTTTTTTATTTTTTTCATAATTATAATAAATAATAATATAAATAAAATTACAATTACGATAATTTATGAAGAATAAACTTTAAACTACAAAACCTAAGTTTGTATAAAAACAAACGGACAAATATGTCTCATGATGAAGTGATACCTACTTCACCTCATGCTTCCTTCAATTTAAACTCAATTTAAACTCAAATTTGTATCAACATTTTCTTTTTATCATTAAGTACCAAAGATTATTAGGAAGTATCTACATTTACTTAGACTTTTAGTGTATCTCATAAATATATACTTTTCTTCTAATTTGACTAAGTTTATTGTGGTCACATATTCTCTTACATTATAACATCATACAGTGATTCAAATACAATCATCTGGAAGCAAAAATGGAGTTTCTTATCGCATTAGCAACAGGAACCGTGTCAAAACTTGGAGAGTCATTAGTTGCCCCAATTACAAACCAATTTGGATATCTAGTTTACTGCAATAAAAATGTAAAAAATCTTAAAAATGAACTCAAAACATTGGAAGGTAGAAAGGAAGGAGTGCAAGGAGTGGTTGATGAAGATAAAAGGAATGGACGTCAAATTGTACTTGTTGTAGAAGATTGGCTCTGCAAAGTGGAAAGTATCATAAATGAAGTAGAAGAATTTAGTGATTTTCAAGTGAAAAATGGTAAGTGTCTTGGTATATGCTCTCCAAATTTGGTGTCACGCTATTCATTAAGCAAGAGAGCTAAAATATTGACCATGAATGTTACAAGATTAAATGAAGAGAAATTTGATATCATATCTTACTCTGCACCTACACCAAGACTTGGATCTACCTTCTCAAATGCTATCAAAAGTTTTCCAAGTCGAAAATCAATTGTGACAGAGGTTCTGCAGAAATTAAAAGATGAAGATTTCAAAAGAATAGGCATTTGTGGAATGGGGGGAGTGGGGAAAACAACATTTGTGAAAGAAATAATCAAAATTCCATATGTATGCAAGTTATTTGATGAAGTTGTAATGGCAGTGGTTTCCCAAAATCTTGACTATATGAAAATTCAAGGTCAAATTGCTGATGCTTTAGGTTTGAAATTTGATAAGGAGACTATTCAAGGAAGAGCATGCCAAGTGCATCAAAGATTGAAAAGTATTAATAATATCCTAATAGTTTTTGATGATGTTTGGATAGACTTTGATTTTGAATCTATTGGGATTCCTTCCCATGAACATCACAAGAACTGCAAAATTTTGTTCACATCAAGAATTGAAGATGTTTGTTACAGAATGGGAAGTCAAAAGAATTTCATAATTTCTATCTTGTCTCCAGATGAAAGTTGGGATCTTTTTCATGATATGGTTGGTAGAAATCTTTCAACTAAGCTTGATATTCATCACATAGCAAAAGAGGTTGCAGATGAATGTGGGGGGTTGCCAATTGCCATTGTAACAATGGCAAAAGCATTAGCAAATAAAGGAAAACATACATGGGAAGATGCATTGGATCAATTAAGAAAATCTTCTATCACTTCCCTTTTAGAAATGCAAGCATGTGTATATTCAAGTATCAAGTTGAGTTACAACTTTTTAGATAGTGAGGAAGACAAATTTTTTCTTTCCCTTTGTTGCTTATTCCCAGAAGACTTTGACATTCCAGTAGAAGTTCTACTCCGGCATGGAATAGGTTTGAGATTGTTTAAAGACATTAATGAATTGTGGAAAGTTAGAAACCGAGTGCATACCATTGTTGATAGACTTAAAAGACGTTTCATGTTGCTAGATAGTAATGTGGAAGAGTGTGTCAAAATGCACGATGTTGTACGTGATGTTATCATATCAATTGCTTCTGCAGAAGAATGTGGTTTTATGGTACAATGTGCTGCATCTCAAATGGAACAACTTAAACAAGAAACATGGAATCATGGCATTGCATTTTCAGTTATCTTTGAAGAAACAAAGAAAGATCCTATAGTGTTAAATTGTCCAAAACTTAAGCTTTTACAAATAGCATCAAAGAACAGGGAATTGGTATCAGAAAATTTCTTCCAATGTGTGAATAAGCTCATGGTTTTAAGTCTGCAACATATGCACATTCATTCAATGTCTTTTGTATTTCAAGCTTTGGACAACATTCACACTCTACTATTAGAAGATTGCCATGTTGAAGACGTATCTGTTATTGGTAAGAAACTCAGAAGACTTGAGATTCTAAGCTTTTCTAACTCAAATATCAAACAATTGCCAGAAGAAATTGGACAACTAAGCTTACTAAGATTATTAGATTTAACTGAATGCAATCATCTCATTCAAATATCTACTAATGTCTTGGCAAACTTATCCAGATTAGAAGAACTCTATCTTAGAGTAAGGAATCTTCCTTCAAAGGAAACTAATCACATTCTATTTGAGTTACAATCTTTATCTCATCATCTGAAAGTTGTAGAGATTGCAATTTTGACAACTGAAGATTTACCCAAAGATTTGGTCTTCAAAAACATAGTGAGGTTTTGGGTCTATGTTGGAGATTCATCTACTCTTTTTCATGGCATTGTTCGAAAAGGATACTTGCACCCAAATATTTTGAAACTGAATAATGCATATTACAACTATATCAAAAGGAGTGTGATGATTCAACACTTACTTCAAAAAGTTGAAGTTCTCAACTTGGTTGATATAAAAAACATGAAAAATGTCATCTTGGAATTAAGTGAAAGGGGTTTTCCATTTTTGAAACATCTAAGTATTGAGTTTTGCAACAACCTTGAATATGTTGCAGATGTTTTTGATGGTTGTATCTTTCCTCAACTTGTATCATTTTCTTTACGAAATTTGGATAATTTGAAAGAGATATTCAATGTGCCTAGTCACATGATTCAACCAAATGACTTTGCCAAAGTTAACTCCATCACTTCATCTCAATGCTTTGGAAGCCTTACAAATCTTAAAATAGAATATTGTAACAAGTTGAAGACCGTCTTCACATTGTTTCCAAGGACAATTAGTTTGGCTACACTTCAATGTCTGCATGTGGCTGAAAGCTATGGAATTGAATACATCATCTCAAGAAATAGTAAATATGATGAGAACTTAATGATTGAGTTTTCAAATTTAGTAGAATTGAAGTTGCAAGAACTTCCAAACTTGATCGGGTTTTTTAAGCATCGTTCCTCAACATTCCAAGTAAGTTTAATATTGTCTCTCTCTCTCTCTATATATATATATATATGTTTGTTTTTCTCTCTTTACATGTGTGTTCAAAGCACTTATCTTAAGTTTGATATCATCCACGTTAATATGTTTGGAAGAGATTAGTTATAAGATATAATAATTTAAAAAAATATTAATGTAAACATAAAATAATTTAAAACAATCTATCCCTAATCAAAAGTTACTAAATAAATGTTGTAAAATGATCATATTAGCTTTTTTTGTTTTTTTATAATATCTTATTTCTAGTAATATTAATATAAGTATTCTATCTTTCTCCATTTTTTTATAATGTCTTTGATATCTAATTTTAAATCATATATACCTTATTTTATTAACATACAAGCAAGATAAGAAATAAAGATATTTAATAGATAAACTTATAATGTTAAAAAATAATTACATCATTGCTTATAACCAGAATATGTAAGTAATATGTAGGTAATTCAAATTTATATATAAATTTTTTACTATCAATAATATGTAAATAATATAATCACAAATAATTTAAATTTAATTACAGACATTTTATGATTAATCCATAGTTATAAAAATCATACTAATTTTAGTTATTAAAATTGTTTATTCATTTTTATAACAATTTAATATTTTTAATCTTTTGAAAATTTTTAAGTCATCACTATAATAATTTAATATAATTTTTTAAAATATTTTATACAGATTTACATTATCTAATTATTACGCTACTTATGGTTAATTTTTAAGAAAATATTTTCTCTGAAGAAAAATTAATTACAATTCAATATTAATTCAAAAATATAAAATTAATCTACCTTCACTTCTTTATATAAAAAAGTTGGATCACTATTGATCCTAACTATAAAAAAAAATATAGACTGACTTTCTAAGTTATCAATTATTAATTTTTTTATCCATCCTGAATTTATTGTGAAATTTATTAATAAGACATATCTCATTTTCCATAAAGCATATCAACAATATAATTCCACTCATTGATTGAAAAAAATATTTTTGAATTACAAATAATATCATTAAATAATCACTTCTTAAACCATTTAATTTTATAGGTATTTTTTTTAATAAAAGTTAAATTTGTGACAATATTAATAAAAAATTATTAACTTACGAATAATATAACTTTACTTAGAAAATAAAAAATGTATTAAAACATTTAAACATATACTCTTTTATACTAACGGCATGGCTTAATGGTTAATTTTGTTTTTGTTATTAATGCTTGGTAAAAAAATTCAAATTATGTCCTCATTTAATGACTGAATAGATAAGTAATTCAAAATCATCCCAACCAACTAAATTAAATAAGAAGACTGCATAAAAAAACTGAAATAAGAAGAGATTAAATATGGTTGTTTTGGAGTCCAAAGAAAAGGAAACTAAGAAAATAAATTTCAAATTAATTCATAATTATTAAATTTCTAAAGTTTATTAGAATATAGTGTTGTTTAGAACCTACTATAATGGATCTAGTTATAAAAAGTTTGTATAAATTCTACGAAATTTTAGGTTAACGATTAAAACCCCTGACATTGTGGTTTGTGGTCACTATTCTAATCTTCCATGTATCCTAAAGCTTAAAAATGTGCCAAAGTGTCTCTTAATCTAAAACAATAATGGCATCACAATGTAAAAAATGAAGCATCATTTAGATAAGAGACAATAATATAAATTATTATTATGATCATTTCATAAATATCTACTTATATAAACATGAATTGTTAAGTAATTTCATAAATATGTATGCATTATATGTTAGTTTAGATAATTCGATTAATTACATATAAGACCCCTTTAGATGTAATAAAAAGGTTTTGGTTTTAATTTCGTCAGTTTTGTTGTTCTGTTCTCTTTGTTTTCTATTTAGCTTTTTCAATTTATATTGGATTTGATCAATTAGGTTTATAGATTATAACCTAAAAATAAAAATAGGAATTTGGGCAAGATATGTATATTTATAGACTTCAAATGTCTAATTTAATTATATATTTTTCAGACGCATGAATCCAATGATCAAATAATTGAGAAGGAAGTAATTGAAGATGGTCAATTGTCTAGTTCAGAATCAAGTGTTCATCAACTTATGCCCACTGGTACTCTTTTCAAATCTAACTGGATGCAACTGTTCCCAAAGTTGGAAAAACTCTTCTTACATGCATGCTCTTCGTTAGATATGGTTTTTGATATGCAAAAAACACAATTTCATGGGGAATCACGGGCTTTCTTATTTGCTCAGTTGAAAGAAATAGAGATATCTTGGCTCAGTAAGCTAAGACACATTTGGGGTAATGCTCCAAGCTACATTCAAGGCTTTCAGAATTTGAAATCAATCAAAGTTAAGAAATGTGATTCTTTAGGGTTTCTTCTCACTCCCAACATTGCAAGGGCACTTACTCAAATTCAGAAAATGGTGATACATAGCTGCCAGTCCATGGAGAAAATTGTTGGAAAAGAAGTAAACCTAAATGGTGATGATGAAGAAAAGGATTTGCAAACCCTAGTGTTTGGTCAATTAGAATCTTTAACACTTATTGATCTCCCAAACCTTACCAGTATTTGTCCAGATTCCTATGAAATAATGTGGCCATCTTTGAGACTTTTATGCATTGATGGATGCCCTCAGCTTAAGACATCTGCTACGTTTACACAAACTGTGGCAAGGCAAGAGAATTTCAATGCCTCATCAAGTTTTTCAACAACATTTGATGTTGCAATTAGCACTTCTAAAGAGGATTCACCAAGGTTTCTTCAGTGTTGCCTTGGATGCACCCCACATGTATTTTCCAACTTGAAGTCCAAGGTAATATGAACGTAATTTACTTTTTTAATTCCTCACACACATATAAACAATTTGCAATTTTTACATTTAATTTTAGACAGTTAACTTATTCATAACTATGTACACATCTTTGCAGGCTTCATCAACAGAGAAAGATGTCCCTTCTGTCAGCAACGTATATTCCAAAGCAGAAACAGTATCCCCCATTCCAATTTTGGAACAAATGCAAGTAAAAGGATGTGATTCACTAGAAGTCTTATTCCTTCTTAAACAAAACCAACTTTCTGATGATACTGATACCAATTGTCTAGTGAAGTTGATACTTGCACAAGCACCTACAAGTCCTGTAGAAATCACTGCATTCAACAACCTCACTATGTTAACTATAGATTCTTGTCACAAGTTGAGATGTCTATTCCCATATTCCATAGCAAAGCTCCTTGTGAAATTGCAAGAAATAAAAATGTCAAACTGTAAGGTGGTAAAACAACTAGTCCAAAGAGAAGAAGAAAATAGTTTAACTCTATCTCTTCCTCAATCAAGTTCTCTCAAAGTACATGAAAATTCCTCATCTAGTGATGCCACCTCTTCCCAAGAGGCATGTGCCTTAGAGTGGCCGTCTTTGAAGAGAATTAGCATATCTCACTGTGGGGTGCTAGAAGTTGTTATTGGTAAAGTAGGGGAGAAAATAGACACCATAATTGCTTCATTTGCTCAACTACAGTCTCTTACATTGAGCTATTTACCAAATGTTGTAAGCTTTTATCTCACATCTTGTGCATCAGAACCACCATCCTCAGAGAACATGCATGGGAGTGACTATCAAAATCATGAGGTACGTAATACATTGCTAACTAGTGCCTTGCTGCTAATATTGTTTTTTGCAGTAATAATTATATATGCATAGCTAAGATGTCCATTTGAGTTATTGTGGCAAACTTTAAAAATGTTGTTGGTCTATTAACTACATATTTTTATTTCAATTCAGTCCTCCGAGTTTAAAATATTTTACTTTGATCTTTTAAAGTGTTTTCGTTAAATCAAGTTGATTATTATGAAAGATATCATCATATGAAAATTTGTTATGTTAACCAAAATTACATTGTTACTGTAAAAAATAACTAATTAAATATCAATTTCGTTCCGGAGATACATTTTAAAGAACCAAAGTAAAAAATAACTTGAAGAGATCAAATGAATTTTAAAAAAAGCAGATGATAAACCAAAATTTTACTTTAGGTAAAAAAAATTATGTTGTGTGAAATTTTATATTTTTGGTCAATAAAAAAAATTATTCGTACTTTTTTATCTTCATAAATCATTATATATGACTGATCAATAAGTATTATTTATTTGACATGTTTTGGAATGTACAGGTACTAAATAACTTGACTATTGAAGTTCCTAATATAGGAATCCAAACACACTTAAATGTTTATAAATTGGCTATTACATAAGTGTATTTTGTTAGATTTGATTTAGTGAAATATTTTATTTTTTTATATTTTATATTTAATAGTATTTATCTGAAATCAGATAAGGGTTTTTTTTTTTTAATTTTAAACATGAATATAGATATAGCAATTGTTTCAAACTTTATCAGTAAGAAAAGAATAGTGGTAGGACTAACTTTTAAGATAAGATAACTTAATTAACTAAAAAGATATTAAGAGACTAAAATTGTAAATAATTTAAACAAAAGGTGCTAAATGTATAATTACTTTGAATTCTTTTTATGTAAACCTCAAAAATGGTATGTGCACTCTTAACATATATAGAATGTTTTTGAAAAGTTGTAATAGTTCACAAATTTCAAAATACAATGATAGGAAGTAATAATATATCATTCGTGTTCAATAAACATTTTTCCAAGTTTTCAACTATAACCAAACACACACCTAAAGTAACTGCATCAACATTATGAGATTTGGTCCAATTACATTTTGATTTCATTTTTTGTCCTATTGCAGGGAACAAGTAATGAAGAAATCAGAATTATGAGACTTGAGCCACTTATAAATGGCTTCATTTTTCCCAATCTAACATATCTGGCAATAACTAGCTGCAACAAAGTTAGTTGTCTGTTCTCTCCTTCAACAGCAACTAGCTTTGTGCGTTTGGTCGAGCTAGATATATGTGGCTGTAGGGAGATAGAAGAAATAGTGTCTACAAAAGAAACACAAGGGAATGTGATGAAGATTGTGTTTCACAGCTTGCAACGTCTAAAACTTGAAAACCTACCAAAACTCAAGGCCTTCTGCCAGGGTTCCTATGGCTTTGATTTTCCATTATTGCATGAAGTATTGGTGAAAAATTGCCACATGATGGAGACATTCTCTTATGAGACTTCATACAGTCCAAAGTTGGAAAGAGTCATCATGGAAATTGGGAGTATAAACAAGAACATGTGGATGGGAGATCTGAATGCTACTATACCACTTTGCAAAGGACTTGTATGTAACATTATCATTCCCTATCCATTTCTATGTGTGTTTGTGAATATAATTCCATTCTTAACTAAATTAAAATGACAAAGGCAATTCTATGAAGATGCATTCCTATATATAAATAGTCACTTGAAATTTAAAATTGAAGAGATAAGTTTGGAACCCAGTAAGTTGCAAAATAAGTTCTTAGAAGTAATAGAACCTTAAGTTGAACCATGATTAGGGGTGTCAATGGACGATTTCAATAAATTAAGTTGAGTCATTTTATCCATTAATATTTTCTATTGAAGAATATCCAATTAATCCATCCATTTCAAATTATATTATTTCAAAAAAAATTCAGTAATCAAAACAAAATATTACTCTTGGTGGATCATATTCATGAGGTAATGGAAAATCATCAAAGAAAAACAAATGAACTTGTGATGGCATTAGGAAGAAAAACCACTTGATCAATTTTCAGTAATTAAGTAATCTAATGTAATGGAAGAAGAAAAAAAACAGACAGATCATTAACCATTCATTAATAACTAACTCAACCCATCCGAGCCATTTACTTTTGATTATCAAAATGATTGGATTGGATATGCATAATTAGTTGGATTATGGATACATTTGCAACCTTTACCATGATGAACTAAATGAGGAGGTTCAGTATACATGGGCAACAATAAGACATTAATAAACTACACAGATTATTCAGTGTACACACGACACAAATTTGTCTAATCACACATCATTTTACATTTATTACATTGAGTTATATTATTTCTACAAATAATTACTTTTAACACTTTTTATACTTAATTTTTCTCTCTATCACCTATGGCATTATTCATATTATCACAAGTTTCTCTATCTTCCAATATTCATCCAAGTTGTACAAAAAAAGTTGAAAATAACTGTCGGTATAGAATTTATTTACCATTAGGCCATTAATTGTATGTATAGTGCATGTATACATAACAATTCCACATGAAATATTTTAGATTCACAGATACAATCTCTACTAAAAAAACTTCACACTAAATTGGCTAATTATCTTTTGAATTTTTTACCATGACCCATTGTTTCATTTACTCATGAATGAGATTTTCAGTTGGCTTTTCAAACATCAGAGACACTTGGATGGATCAAGCAGGACCAATGCATACAGAGATACTTCAGCGAAGAAAAACACTTGACAGTTGAAGGTTTTCAAAGGCTGCTAAAACTAGTTCCCTCCGGTGTGATGCACATATTTCAAAATCTAAAGGAACTCACTATAAAAAATTGTGGTTCACTAGTTGAGGTCTTTGAAACACATGGTGTGGATGCAAACAAAATGCATGTCATGATACACTACAAGCTAGAAGCATTGAATTTGTATTTTCTACCAAAACTAATCCACCTATGGAAAAACTATGGTGGAGTTCTGGGATTCCAGAAGCTAAGAATACTAAAAGTGCAACACTGTGGCAACTTGAGTAGTTTGTTCTCTCCATCAATAGCCAGAAGTCTAGAGCAACTTAGGCACCTACGAGTTCATAGTTGCCACATGATGGAGGAAATAATTACTATGAAAGATGAGGAAACAGAAGGATCAAATAATGCTAAGATTGTATTTCCACTTCTGAACAAGCTGGAGCTTCGTTATGTCTCCAACCTCAAATGTTTCAGCTCAGGAACTTTCAATATTGATCTTCCATCTTGTGAAGAAATGATAATTGAAAAATGTCCCAAGATGACTACCTTTTGCTATGGATCTGTAACCACAGGAAAGCTTCTTCATATATATAAAGGTTCATATGAGTATGTTGACATAATGGGAGATCTTAATATAACCATCTATCATGCTAACGAGAGTTTGAAGGTACATACATTCTCCATATGTAATCACATAAAAATGATGTGATTACTAATAAAAAAGGAAAAGGATATGATAAGAATTTTGCTTTTCTTTCAGAATTACTAACATCCCCCAAATTAATATTTTATCAAATGAAGCATTAGTTGAGTTTCCATTAACAAGAAGCACATATATTGCAGGTTGCACTACAAACATCAGAGACAATCACATGCGCTGAGCATGGTCAATACCTGCTACCTTACTTAAGAAGTGATACAGAATTGGTTGTTGAAGGTAGTGAAAAACTGTTGTATTGTATTCCATCCAACATGCTGCATAGGTTCCAGCATCTAAAACAGCTCAAGGTACATGATTGTGGTTCACTAGTTGAGATATTTGAATCAGAGGCAGTGGATGAAAATGGAGATGGAGAGTGTACTAGAACACCGTACAATTTTGATCTACAGGAACTGCACCTGTATGATCTTCCTAAACTGATACACATATGGAAAAATCATGGTGGAATCGTGGGCTTTATGAACCTTAAAAAGCTAAAGATTCGGCATTGTCATAGTTTGAAAAATGTGCTTTCTCCTTCCATGGCCAGAGGCCTTTTACAACTCCAAGAGCTTTCAGTACATGAATGTGAGATGATAGAAGAGGTCATCACTAGAGAGGAGGAGAAACTATCTGAAGTGCAAAACAAGGTGAAGATTACATTCCCAGCATTGCAATGGTTAACCCTTTATCGCCTTCCAAGCCTTAGATGTTTCTGTTCAAGCACTTACCATTTTGAGTTGCCATCCTGCCATGACATAACCATTACAGAATGTCCAAAGATGGACGATTGCCATGGAAACAAAGGCACCTCAGAACTTCCTTTTCTCTCTATCAAGACAAATGATCTCAGGGCAGACGAGAGATCTTAAATAAGAATGGCAATTCACTCTGAAAGTTTCCTGAACCATATAACTACAACAAATTCACTATCTAAATCACATGTTGTACATTTGGGGTGCTCATCACACCCTCAACGGAGACCTGTGCTTATTACTTTTATTACTATGAACTTGTTCCAGATTATTGCTCCTCATTTCTACTTGAGATATTTTTTGTTGTTGTTGACATTCTACTAAAGATATGACCCACCTAGAAAGAACCCTCAAGTAAATACACGGTAGCAGAATTGCTAATTTGTGGAAATATGCCAATATATTGGTAAGTAGAATCTAGTTAAACTGCAATTGGTATACACCTAACTGCACTTGGAAATCATGTCCTACGTTTAACACTGACAGAACAAAAAGATTAATAAGCAAGCAAAAAGTAAAATTTTATTACGTAAGTGATACAAACTCTGAAGTAAATGGTATACAGATAGAACTACAAAATAACTTCACATTGTTTTCGGTGGTATACATAGAAAAGAATAGTTTCAATTCTCATGACTCGGGAAAAATAGGAACGTGTGAGTAAGGCCTGTAATTATGCATTTCTGAAAACTTACCAACTGGTAAAAACAATGGGGAAATAAAACGTTCATATATTACAATGCTCCAACATCAACAACCAAAAAATTTCACTACGAATTGCTTCTAGTACACTGTAAAAACTATCACCCTATAAAAGCCAATTGATAGTAATGTTGCCAAGCCATGTGAACAATGGGAACTGAACCAAAGCAATAAAGAGCAAGAGATAGTGGTGTTTGCTTGAGTCATAACTCCTGACCTCAGCAAAAAGGACTCTTTTCATTGTTTTCACCAAGAAGACTCCCATGCATAAACAGGTCCATGGCATCAGAAAGTAGTAGGAGTAGCCCAATATTATTCTTCCAAGAACAGCTAAACATATGCCAGCAAAAGTATACCCAGCATATGCTATAATGTCCAGAAGGGGTGCTTCCCCACTGCCCAATGAAAGTAGTGTCACCTTAAGTAGTGCAGCTTGCATAAACCAACCAAGCAATCCCTTGATGAATAACAAGTTCAAAGCTTCTGGACTAAACCTGAACAAAATATAGCATCTTTAATAAGCCACAGTACATTACAAAATTGGAGGGGGGAGTGGGAGCGAGGGGTTCAAGTAACAACCAGTGAGAATATAGTTAGCAATCTTTGTAACATCTAAGAAGCTCAAAAGTCCCTATGGCTTCCAATAAAGTTCTTACACTTTTTCAGTTGGAAATACAACATAAAAACATATTGTTTCAAAAAATTAAAACTGAATAACTGGTGGAACAGATGCATAAACCAAAAAAATAAAAAAAAATAAAAAGAAAGGGGAGAAGAAACAAACACATATCACACAGATGCCAAAACTTTTTGCAACAAAGTTGCCAACATTCAACACTGCTAATAGAGTACAATGCATTTTAGCACCAGGCAGGTGGCTATTTGTAGTCCCCTCCCCATAAAACACACATCCTAGAATCCTCTTCACATAATGATTTACCAACATTCGTCACAAACCAATTAAAACTCACAGCAAAAAACTTGAGAAAATAAGAGGAAAACAGTTTTCTCTATATTCCTTTAAAATATCCTTGTATGGCAACTGCATATTTATCCATGGCATTTCAAGAGTACAAGTATAAACAGGACAGTGAGGAGCAATATTTCTAACTACACATTTTGAGAAGAATAAGTAGAACACATGTCAGTACTATACTAATGGATTAAGGTAGAGGAAGCAGAGGAGTACTTACTTTCCATGAAGACCCAATGAGAGGCCAGCTAGAATGACATAAGTACCAAATGCCATTAGAGGAATGTATAGGTCTGGTGCGTTTATGTCATAAATTGGTGGTTTATAAGAAAGCCTACCCCCAACTGGCTCAGTTATTCTAGTCCAATGACCCTGAACCAGAAAAGAAGGAATAAGCAGCATGAAGGTAAATTAAGATAACCAAATGAAAATTTAAGGAAAATGCAGAAAATTGTAACATTACTGCTTACCCTGTGCAGGAATGGCAACAAAACCACCTTCAATTTGTTCTTAACATAATGGTCATTCACTTGGAAGTAGTATTGGGGATCGGAGAAATACCGACTTATCTGTTATTCAATGGAGAAGATTAATTTTAAAAATGAAAATCTTGTATTAACATTTTGAGAGACTATCCATAGTCGGGATACACATAGATTGTAAATCAAGGTCCATTAAGCATTTAATGATATTTTTCAGCTACATTGGTGTATCCCCCCTCTGTTATCAGTCAAGCCTAAATTGATTGATATATTGTGATGATCAAAGGTGGAAAACATGTCATCTACGAACTAGATTTTAGTAAGCGATGGATCATTTTCAATTTTTCTTCAAAAAGATTAATAGAAAACACCAACCACTAAAGTAAAGTCTTGCACACAACAATAGTTTCTGAAAATGAATAGATCAGTTGTGCTAAGGGTTTACACCACTTTTTTTAATTATGAGACATATTTTAAGCATGAGAAAGATAAGGAAAAACAAAGCAATTTGAACTTCAATGTACAGATGAAAATTAACAACTATGTACACAAGTTGATAGTCCAAAGATACAAAGGACATGGTGGTCTTCCAAAGATTTAGGAAATCAATATAGGCCTTCATATTTATATGGACATGAATATAATCATTCAATTTATCTTTGAACATCAATTTAGACCATAAATGCAACTTTTACACTATAAACTATGAAGAACAAAATTGACACACAAAAACATTTAGAGGAACAATTTCATGTCTCATGAATCATTGGGCAAAAAATCTTACATTGCTTTGGACATACTCAGAGCTCGATCCTAATATTTTCCCTCCATAAGCACCCAATCCGCCTCGAATGAGCCCTGAACCAGCAACATTAAACGCACTCCCGAAAGGATTTGGTGGCAAGCTCGTTGGAGGCTGCGTTACCCCAGGTTGGGATCCAACATTATTGTACATTCTCACTGCCACCACAAGAAAAAAAACACAACCAATCAGAAAAAGCTTCAATGTGCACAAAAAATCAACACCAACATAACATATGCACGACTAAGCAAACCCTCTTCACACGAAAACCAGACATTCCCAAATGCAACGCCAGATCCATTTCAGAGACAGATTGCCACACCATAATACATAAAAGCTAACAATTAACAAATCACTATCAATAATCAAATACATCTTGAGTTCAAAAGAAAGAGTATATATACTAAGCATGAAGGCAGAAACCCCCATTTCACCAAATTTTATATACTAATAATTTGAACGGAAAATTTTATTTATTAATGATTAAAAACGCAATCAGCAACGCAAAACCATGCCACAATAATCGTAGATTCAAAATCCATATTGAAAAAGGGCAATGAGATTCAGAGTGGCGTGCAAATTTGAAAAAGACCCAGTAAGCAACAGAGGGAAAAGCTTCAAGCTTTAAACCCCAGAGAGAGAGAAAGGGACAGAAGCGATTATGGGTATGGAGAAAAATGAACAGATTTTGTATAGATAGTATCGATTAATAGGAAAAAGTGGAATTAAAAATCTGTAAAGAGGTTTGAAGCAGAAGCAGAAGAAGAAGAAGAAGAAGAAGAAGAAGAAGAAGAAGAAGAAGAAGAAGAAGAAGAAGCAACCTCGAACAGAAGAGAAAATTGACGAGACAAATCACGGTGGTGGAGCAATTAAGAACTATGGCGCCGGCCGGCGAAGGAAGTGAGTGAGATCTGAGAACAGAGAATGAACCCACAACAGAGGCAAAAACGGTAATTGGGATGACCTTTCCTCTTTTATAAAATGGAAAATATTTGTTTTTAATTAATTAATCATTTTTATTTTATAAAACTTTAATTTTGTATTGTTTTCACAAGGTCTTTTGAATTAATTTAGTAGCTAAAAATTTTTTTAAGTTCAATATGTTTTAGTTTCTCACAAATCAGTCATCCAAAAAATACAATTATTTTGTTTAGCTTTTTTAATTTTTCTTTTAAAAATTATTAAAAAAATATTATTGACGTATTTTTTTAATATAATTACTTTCCTGATAAATAAAAATATTTCATATAACTAATATAAGTTATTATATTAACCAAAATAGACTAATATAGTTTTTCTAAAACTAGCTTTTTGTAAAGAGAAATAAAATAAAATAAAAGATTAAAACATAATTCTTATTTTTTTTTTATGACTAAATTCTAAAAATAAAATTGAAAAACTAAAAAATCTAATTGTGTCAAATTTATTTCTAATAAATTCTTATTTATATATACATTAACCTTTTACGGAGACTTTTAATATTTTTTTCCAAATCATATCAATCTAGTTGGAGTTTTAAGAATTTAAAGGACAAATTTGTTATTTTTATAATATTTTGAAATTTTAAGCCTCCAAACATAGTTACAAAATATTATACTTTTTTTCCCGTTTCACTTTTCTATATATCAATTTTTTTTTCTTTCTTGTTACTTCCATCATAACCTAACATTTAAGAATAGTTTAAATTTTCAAATAATCAAAATTTCATAATTATCTTCTATATTTTAATAAGAATTTAAAATATTTTTCCCAGTTTAAATCACTTTTCTTTTCTCTAATTCATCCAAATTATGATATTAATGGCATTGAAATGTCTAATATTATTATAAAAGGACAAAATTTTAAAAATATTTCATTTTATACAGATTTTAAATTTTATGTTTTATGCACATGAGTATTTTTATTTCTAATAAACAAGAAATATATTATTAAAGAATAAAATCAACCTCTAACAATAAGAAATATTTGATAAGATATTTTTTTTAAATTAAATCATATTTCTAATGTTCATCTTATTTTGTTGTATTACACAAAGTGTTTTCCTTTTATTCCATTGAGATAAAAAAAATTGAGGTATTATATTTTCATAATTTAAATTATCAATATTATTAGAATTGACTTTTGTTTTTTTTAAAGTGTTTTCTCTTCTATCTTTAATATAAAATTATAATGACTTTCTAATAATTATATAAACTAAAAAAATCTAAACAAGATCTTAAAATTAATGATTGTTATATATATCAGAAAAAGAATACTTTTTATTTCATAACAAAACTATTTTTGAATTATAAGTTAAACAATATTTTACTTAGTTCTTATGTTTGTGTTTCTTTTATGAATAAATTTTAGAAAGTGTATATTTATATTTATGTTAGTGGATAAAAAAATTCTTTAAAATTATTATCATCTTTTTTATTATTTATTTATTTATTAATCCCTCAATAAGTCATATGAATTAATAAATAAATATAATGACATTAAACTAACTAAATTGTTTCTTATACTAGACTATAAAGAAAAAAAAATGAAAAAGTATATCATAGTTGAATTTAAAGTATCAATAGTCTAATACAAAATAATTATATTATTCAACAATCATTCCTAATAATAATATTCATATATTTAACATTTCCAATAAAAGTTTGGACAATAATTACTTTGTTGAAGGGTTAGGTATTTATAAAATTTGTAGTTATATATTTTGTTGACACTTTATTTTTTAACTTTCTCTTTATGACAAAGTATTACAATGTCATATGGTTAATACTCTAAGAGTAGTTATTAGATAAAAATATTGTTATAAACAATTTTAAACACTAAAATAAAGTTTTGCAGTCAATTAATCTAAATTTTAACCACAAAACATATTACAAATCCAATTTTCATATTAAATGCAACTACATTTTATTATTTTGTACTTTTGTTAGTATTGCTCTTAGTAGCTAAAAGAAATGCATAATCCAAAATGAATTTTCTGGTATTTATACATCACTCAAAATTAGAGTCTAAATATTTAATCACCTCAAGATTATCATACTTCTTATGTAAGTATGTACTATTTAGTTTCATATAAGTATTACAAAACTTTCTTTTGCAACTTTTCAATATTCCATTAACAAATTATTTTGATATCTTTTCTAATATTCTAATTGCAAATTTATGTCTAGTAAGAATAAATCTGAACATATATAATACTCTAAACAACAAATGCATATAAAATTGCTTCAATTTGTTTTCTTTTCAAGTAATTTCCAAGACATTGAATGAAACTAACTTATCTTCTTTATGAATTAAAATGGATGATATTAAATATTTTCCATCTTGAATTACTATAATACTTTATTAATATATATTTTCTAAGACAAACATATCATTCTTTTTTTTTTTTAAATATTTCTATTCTTATTACATAACTTTGTGTTATCTATATCTTTTATTTAAAAGTTATTAAAGAAAAAAAAATTTAATCTAATGAAAAAAAATTAAGATATCATCAACATATAAAATTAAAAATATATATATAAATCAACATTGTTTTTTTCAAATTCAAAGAAAATATGGTATAATTAACCACCGATCGAAAATTTACTTAAATTTGTATATCAAGATATACAAATTTTTTTAATTTGCACACTATGTATTTCTTTCCTTCAATTAATAATCTTAATTGGTTCATAAAAAATATACAACACAAAATGTGATAATAACCATAAAAAATAATAAATAAATATTAAAATAAAAATATCAAATAAATATATTGACTAATTAAATTGAAAAATAACCGATTTATATATATATATATATAAATAAAAGAAAATAGTACATTTCACTATTATATTTATTTGATATTTTTTATTACAATATTTATTTAGTATTTCTTATAATGATAGTTTTGTTTAATATAAATTTTTTCTCTAAATCTCTATTAATAAAGATAATTTTCACATTTATATTGTATAACTCCAAATATAATAAACTACTAATATTATGATAATATTAAACTACTAATATTATGACAATATTAAAAGAATTCTTTTATAATATTGATGAAAATATTTCTTTATAATTAATTTTTTTTTTAATTCTTAAAAAGTTTAACCTTATATTATTTAAGAGCATCATATGACTCAAGTATAATCTTAAAAAATTCAATGATTTTAATTTTACCATTTTCATATTCTCAATAAGTAATATGAACTTTTATTCTATAATTGCTAAACATATTAGAAAATGTTCCCATTAATTCAAATACCAAACTCAAGTATTTTCATTAATCAATTACATTGTGATCTAACTTCATTACATACTCATCCTTATTAGTTTTCTTGATTTCAAGCTCTATTACAACCAATGGTTAAGAAGAATTTTCTACAAAGAATCACTAAACAAGAAAAAAACACAAAACATATAAAAACACATTTTCTTATATAGCTAAATAAAAACAAATCAGTTTATAGTTTGTAAATGTGACTATAAAACCAAAACACTATACATATGAACTACCTATATAGTTTGGTATGGTTAACAAATAAGCACATCTTTTATATGGAAAAACTTCTGTCAGGAGATATCAACTCCTTTAAGTAGACCTTAGAGTCTCGAGATTAGTCTTTGACTCTCAAGGGATTATTATTTAACAAAATAAATCGATAACCCCATTTTTTTTTAGTTTATTTTATTTGATAAAACATATAGAAAAATATTTTTTTCTTCCATTACTAATTGTTTATAATTGATTTTACATAAGGAATTCTTTTATGCGGGTGATTGGTAAATCAAAACCATCACCACAAATGAAGTTGCTCATATATAAGAAGGGTACTCCTAAACCCTTAAACATATTAAAAAGTATTTTAGAGTGTATGATGCTTTGTGCATGCAACTACTTCAGTTTCAAACTATTCCGAGATTGATTCATAGGTCATCCCTTTCTTATTGCGTACAAATTATTCTGGTATTGAGTTATTCCTAGGCAACTTTTCTACTTGCCTAGTCCACCCAAAACTTAAGGAGAAAAATTCTCCATTAGAACTATAAAAGGTGAAGCTCAAAACCTAGATGACATCATGGACAAGTGTGGCACTGAAGTATTAGAATGGCAATACCAAGGGGTCAAGTGTAGGGAAATGCCTCTTGAAGGAGTAGCATAAGTAAATTTTTTGCTTTTAAAGAGAGGAACAATAATTACTCTATGTTAGGGAAAGTAAGTTATGGAGTTTACGATATAAAAACTCAATCATGCTTGCTTGAGGCCTTCCGAAAAGTCACATGAGAAATTGTACAACTAGTGCCAACATCAAAATAGTATTGATTTATCTTCCACATTTTAAGGGATTGAATACATTGGGGAAGAGATTGAAAGAAAAAAAAAAACTCCAGACACAATATAGTGGAACAATTTATAAGCTTTATCTTGCATTAAACTCAAAATCATTATGGGAAAGCATTTTCTTTTAATAAGAATCTGAATAATTAGGAATAATTAGTTTTAATTATGTTTAACATCATTTATAGTTTGAATTTGAAGAGTCTGTAGTTAAACTTTATATATTAATATTATATTTTTTATTTTATGCAGAGTAAAAGAGAAGAGAAATAAAGAATAAAAGAGAATATAGAAATGAAGAAAAAAATATATATATCATTAATGTCTATTTTTTTTCTTTCTTCACAAATTAAAAAAAGTCATATTATCAAGCAATTTTATTACAAAAATCCTCTAATTTTTTTTCAAGTAGTATATGTAGTCATGAGAACTAACCTACAATACAATTTTACCAAATCCATACATCAAAACTGCTCTCATCCTATTTTATGTACAGAATATTGTGAAATCAAACACATGAATTGTGAACTTGTATCCTAAACTTTTCTGTACAAAGCTGCACCAGTAAATAAAACAAAGTCAATTTCTAAATGCATCATATTCTTCAAGGTGGAATGCAGAACATCAAAATCAAGCAGGAAAACCCTTTCCAATATAATAGAAGAGTGTTGCACCTCAAACCAAATTATTTGTATATTAGACTCTTTTTTTTTCATGTGGTTCAAGGCAAAGTAAGTCGAGGAAATCAAATAGCTCCTTTGCAATGTAAAATTGCACTGCCTTTTGCACACGGTAGAAACATGCATACGTGAGAGTTCAAGCAAACTAGGAAGCAAATATTAATATTCTTTTAAGCCATACTAGTTTGTTGGTAGAACCTTGACAATCTGGAAACAACTTTTTATCATGAAGCTGAAATTTGGCTTGCAGCCTCAACCTTCACTCAAGCCAGAAAAAGAAAACTCCTTAACTAAAGATGGCTGAGAAATGTCATAGTGATAATTAAGACATCATCACAACACAAAGAAAATAATATGAAGTTAATTTGATAAAACTTATCAACAAGTACTTACAGGGGAAGAAATAAAGAAAAAAAGTTAGAGATAAATGAATCAATTTTCTCCTATTAGTTAAACTCCACTTATGTGCCTCTATTTATGAATGTTTAATAAGAGAGTTATTAAAAAAATAGAGACTTCGGTTTTTTCCAACACAAACCCTCATGTTCAGTACTATTAGACTTGGTGGGTGAATAATAAAATAGATAATCAATTGATAGATCTATGATAGACTTTAATTTCATATTATTAATTCGAGATAGAGCCTTAAAAGAATAAGTGGAAGTAACTCTTACTCTACAAGTCTGCAAGTTGGTTTCATGAATTGAGTTATGTTAAAAACAAATTAAAATATTATACAGAATCTATTCTAAATCTATCAAAATAATTATTCCATACGATGTCATCTCCCAAACGTGTTGTATGAAATAGACAATTGTTACTATATCCAAAATGTATGTAACAAAATTAGATCTAAAAATAATAGAAGAATGAACAGTAAAAAAATAAAAAACAATGAATAAAACGAAGTAAGATATAAAGATAATACAAACTCATTTATTTATTATGTCATTATATCTACATGCAAAGCCTTATATAAGTTTAAGACTAACATAAATTAGTTAAAACATTTCAGAATATCTAACTAACTTAACAGAAAATAGATATACATTAAACGCTCTAACCAAACATAAGACTACAAACTAGTCAGATAATTTGAGTTATCGTATGCTATGCTCTATCAAATATTGTTACATAAACTAGTTAGTACAGATATAATCCTACAATAATAATAGTAAATACTAGTACTAGTTAAATATCCAACAATAGGAAAAACCACTTTTCCTGTGATATTTTGGCTTTTCAGGAATATATTTTCTTGTGAACATTTTGGCAAACACTTGATGTGCAAAGAATTAGAAAATGGTGAGGTGGTTTAACAAATTGATAATTTGAATTTGAAGAAATAGAAAAATCAATCTTGTTCATATTGAAAATCCATATAGGATTGTACATATATAGAGGTGAAATAAAAATAGAAGGTTGAAAATAAGATAACAACCGCAAATATTAAGAGAATAAAATCATTATCAAAATGAAATAAAATAATTATAAAGATATGTAAAAATCTGTCATAATAAAGACTAATATGACAACGTGATATGAAGATCTGATCACGTGTATTAGAATCTGACTGATTATGTATATTATAGTTTGAAAGAAAAGTATAAGAAGAAAGCTTCCTACTGTAAAAATATGATGAAAAGGAATAAACCATGTAAGAAAACCAAAAAGGGGAACAAAAAGATGAAGAGAACTATTCTTGGTAAGCAAATCACTGCATCAAGTGTCCAAGGACAAACCACAAGTTTCATGCAGGAGCTTTTTTCACTAAAATGAAAGAAGGGAATTTTTTGAAAATAAAGTAAAAAACGCTATAGGGAGTGTATCAGTAAAAATAGTAGAGTGCAAATATTAGTTGGCAAAAGTTATTAGTAACTCAAAAATTTATGTAAAGTAAACATAACAATTATACCTTTTTGTTGGTCTTTTCAGAGGTACACAGCAGAACATAAATATGGAGTGGTTGGTTATCCTACAGTTTGATAACTTATGCAAATAACTAATAATTCGTCCATAAATTGTTTTGTAGCTTATTTCAATAAACTCTTCACAATTTCAATTACTTTTACTAATAAAAACAAGAATTTCATTTCATTTCCCATTTTTTACAAAAAAAAATTACAATTTTAAATAATTTTATAATAGTAAAAACTACAAATCAATTTAAACAAAATGTAAAATATTGATTTAATTGGTTATAAATTTTATATTAAATTAAAAGAAAATACAATTAATAATTATATTAATTCGAATGAATATTTAATAAAAATCAAACCAATCACTAACATTCCAAATAAAAACATCTTATACAATAATCACTTAACCACTTATATATAAGTGTTTAATCAAGTTATTCACCAATACAGAAGCTAAATGCTTCATTAAGCTGTTTGCTTAAAAGAATCCAAAGAGACAAATGTTGAGTGAAGGGAAATAGAAATTTATGTATTTCAACTAATTCGATGCATTTTAATTCAAGCAATCGTAGTTTTTGAGGTTATGAAATAGCCTTATCAAGACACATGTTTTAGACCAAATCTTCCAAGTCGTAATCATCTGATATTGATATAAATAAATGGAGTATGAACTCTATTGAAAATAGGGATGGTTACACTAGAAATCATTTGTTAACAATCAGAATATAATTTCTAATGAAGCAAAGAAAACATAACTCAATTGATTTTGGTAAAATAACATATAATAATATGGTGGAAGTGTAGAAAGCAGCTACCTTTAAAAAATATTGCAGCATTATTTCCAGCAACTTTAGAAAGCACTACCAAAGGCTATTGTATCTTCTAGGACTCTAGATGACATAAAATATAAGAAAGAGGTTTTGTATAAATATAAGATGACATAGGATTCTTGTATATATTTTCTCATAATGCATGATATTATTAAAGTAGGGAAAAGCTGATTTGGAAAGTTAAGATAAGAACCATTCAGTAGTCGTCACAGTCCACTAATTTCTTGAAGCTTCACTAAATACAGTGCCATTACCTTTTTCTTTATGATAATCCTAGTGATGCTACTTTCACTATACACTCCAAATTCATTATAAATGTAGAAGTCCATAATGGACAATAGAACTACTTGACACTATATCTGACTAGTAATTCTCAAACATTTTCAATTTAAAGTGCAAACACTGGCTTGATAAATTTTGGTGAAAATAACATTTGTATTTTCACAATACTGTTTGTTTTTGTGTCTCTAGCAGCAAAAAAGAAAAAAGAAAAAGAAGGTGGGCAACAAATGAAAGTAAAAGCAGCATTCTTTGTTTTTTCCACTTTAAATGTCTTTAATCTTTACCATGTAAAACGTGTAGTAGCAGAAATATTATCGAAGTATAGTAGTGCCAAATTTATGCTAGCTTAATGTGGTATATGAAAATTACAAGCACCCCAATTAATAATTGATACGTTATCCATTCTTGAAACTTTAATGTGTCTTCTCGTTTCCATATCTTCACTCATAAGGAACTGAAACTGATAAATTCCCCATTGGGTTGTGACTCTTAGACACTCACACATTGAGAGAAAAGGTAAGAAAAAAGAAAGATGTATGTAACTCGGCCTTTGTCTATGTATAGAAGATCTCCAAGTACTCTATCAATACCACCACCAGATGGTCCATATTCAGGTTATCTTGTGATCACAGATGAGGAAGCAGAAGCAGAAGACATGTGTTGTTGGCATCTATACAGGCGTAAGAAGGTTAAGAAGCTACCTTTCCCTCAGGACAAAATCTTCTCTATCACTCATGCATCAGAGTATCAACAAACTTCAAACACCAAGGTCTGGTTTCTCCCTGTGCCTGATCACCCTCTATCTTCCAACCGCTACTATGTCATCAGAGCCAAAGGCAGACATAAGGGGTATGTTTGCTTGTATATGAGTGCATTTTGCTTTTGCTTTTGCTTCGTCTGTATGGAGTATGGACCAATAATCAACCTCATGCTTAAAGGGTTTTTTCCTAGTCTTCTGTGCTGACTATAATTATTGTTAATATGTCTATATCACCGTCTCAATTATTTGAGTGTAATTTTAAAAAATCTTTTTTTCTTTTTCTTTTTCATCTTCTCTTCTTAAAAATGTAGAGTTATTATCAATTAGTTTTAAGATTGAATCTAACATTATATTAGACTTTATAACCTATCTCCGATTAATGCCTATTTTGGTAGGAATGTCTAATGTGTCCTGAGTCAATTATTGAGGTGTAGCTTATATATATTTACGCAACTTAACTAAATTTGAATCGTTTTTAAGATGGAATCTAAAAATTGCTATCATTATTTATAGTTCCACCAGTTTTTCAATTAGTCATGCAGAAGCTGAAGTCAGAACTAAGGTCACTTCATTCATCTTAGAGGAGTAATGTTACTTGCACAACCTTTACTTTCATGCGGTGTAGTTTGAATATATTTAGTCTTTCTAACAGAACTAAAATATGACACTGAACATGTATATTTTTTTGTTCAAAAATTGTATAGAACAAGAGAGAGAGAGAGAGAAGTCAAATTAAGAATGATAGCTTTTCTCGTGCAATTTGAGTATCTGATCATGAATGAATTCAATTAGTCCCGCTTGAACTTATTCGGCCTTTTGTCAAACTTAATGCAACCACAATGTTTAGTTTATGTAAAATTTATGAGAAAAGTTTGTGCAGTTAACATTTGTTGTCTAAGATAATGTGTGCTGTTCTACAGTGAAGATATTCATAGTCACAAAGTTGGAACTAATGTGTGATTTTGTAGGAAAGCATATAAGTGCTCGAGAGAGGGGGACATTGTCACATGTTGCTTCACTGACATGTTGAATGACCAAAGGCCAAAGGCTTTCAATCTGAAAGACTTGTACCAGATTTTCAAGATTCACAGTCACCAGAGTGGAGGGTTTTTTGCTAGGTCCATTACTCCTGATGGCATTCCCCCCTCATTCCTAAGGAAAAAAGGGTGGAGAATAAGAATCGCAGGATCATATAGGTCTTGCAGACTGAGTGAAGCTCTAGGAGTTGATGCTCCTCTAAGGGAGCGGCTACCTGATTTCAACTTCCCCATCTCTAGAAAACGTTCACCTCCTGTGACTGTAGGAAAATGGTATTGTCCTTTCATATTTGTGAGGGATGGAACAAGAGTCAGACACCAAATGAAGAAGTTCATGTATTATAGTATGACCCTTGAGCAAAGGTGGGAAGAGGTCTACTCTTGTGGCAGTGAAGAGAGTGAAGGGGATGATGGTGTTGTGGTTGTGGACGTGTGTGTGGAGAGAGAGGTGGCTATGGTGTCTGGCATGGAAGCCACAAGGAATGGAAGAACTGATGCTGATGGTTTCTTTTGGTTTAGGGCATATGATCCATACAACAGGAGAAAAGCAAATTTGGGTTTGAGTTCATCAATTGTTGAGCACATGAGATGGGTGCAGGAGGCTGGAGGATGGGCCTATGGTCATGGAAGAGAGAAGGTGGTGAGAGTGAGGGAAGAGGCAAGAAATCAAAGTGAATGGCTAAGGTTTGGATGCTATGTGTTGGTGGAAAGTTTTTGTTTGAGGACACTGGAAGGGAAATTGGTGTTGAGATATGACTTTAGGCACACACACAAGATCAAATGCAAGTGGGAGTAAGGATCAAGAATTAAGGAGTTTATGTCAGAATCTATGCTAACTTTTAATAAACATTTATTATATGGATTATATTGAGGTAAAAAGTCAATTATAATTGAATAGTTATGTTAAAAGTATTTAAAAAACTATTCACAAAGTTTTACTTTTATGTTAACTCTCCCTACACAATGTTTTTGTTTGCATAATTTTAAGCTTCTTGCTGTTATGGAGTAGAAGCTGCTAGAGCTTTGATACATATGCATGTCGAGCCTTATGATACATATGCATGTCGAGCCTTATGACAATTTTTAAATGACGGTAGAGGATTACAAATTGGAGATATATTTACATTTGGCACAACAAACTAAAGTTTTATTTTATGAAATTTGTGATTAATATTTAAAACTAATAAGAAATATTATTTTTTTCATTAATATACTACGAATTTCTTATTATCAATAAATTTATAAGTAAAAAATTAATAGAAATTATTTTTTATAAAAAAATTTATGAAAAATTTCTTACCAACAAATCCGTAAAAAATTTTCTATAAATAAATTAATGAAAATTTTTTCATAAATAAATTTATGAAAAATTTCCATAAAAATAAATATATGAGAAATATTCCATAAATAATTAACTTTTTTTTCCACAAAAATTATCCGTTGGAAATATTTCATAAGTAAATAAATTTATTCTTATAGTATGATATCTTAAAATTAAAACAAAAAAGTAGTATATTTCAAATTTTAAAAAATTGATTAAGTACTAAATTTAAAATCAAGGTGGTCCTCTTTTATTTGTCTTTCATATATTATTTATATTATGTTTTTATTGGGTTCTAATATCATTTGACATGAGAATCCCATAATTTTTAGAAGCATATAAAGATATAACTCATTTAAGATAACTTTGAATCCTCACGGTATAACATGTTTCTTTAAGATATCTTTATAAGTTCAAAGATTAGAGAATTGTTTAATATGGATCATAGTTCAAAAAATTTCTAATACACAAGATACTCAAAAGAGATGAGTGTAGAGTATACTTGTTTCTATATAAGAGTTAATAATATAAACAATTTGTTTCTATATAAGAGTTAATAATATAAACAATATATGTAAGATGATTCGAGAGAGAAAAGGTTTAACTAAAAGTCATACTTATAAAAATATACTTAGTTTATTTTTGTTTGTCTTCTATTATAATATTTTTTTATTATAGAAGGAAACTACACTCATATTGTCCCTCAAAGATTCTAGATAGGTCTTATCTTATCTAAAGGAATCACACTAATTAGAACATGTTATAGAGTTATCTTACACATAATCGCTTAAGGATTTATTTTATCCAAAGGAGATACACGTCACCATTCAGACACTTATTATAAACTCTTATCTTACACGTGACAAAAGGGAACATGAACTTTAATACAAACTCTTATCTTACAAGCTTATAAGGTACACCTACTAAAAAAATTCCTTATCGTTAGTCTTTGACAAATGGTTCATGATTAGGAGAGAGATTTGGATCAATAAAGTCTGAATCAACACCCAATAGTGAACCTCATGAGACTTTGTACTCTTCAAAGTCATTAACTAGACCTTCAAATTCATCAATTAAGTCTTCAACCTTCTGAATTTGGTCGTTTGGTACATAATATTTTGTCACATATTTGAAGAACTTTATATTGAGGTGGATGGAATTATCCGATTATGGACATAACGATGCTTTAGGATGGTCTTTTGAAGCCATTAATTTCCTTGATTCCTTAATTGAAATTTATAAATTTCATCTAAAAATATTCTTCAAAAGTTCCCCAAAAGCATATTTCATTTTTAGACCATAATTATCCAACAAAGTTCTAGAAATAAGGTCGATGAACAATGAAGATTAATATAAGGGAACAATATTTTTCTTCAAGTATATTGCGTCTCTCTTAGTACTTTTAGATATTTTCCAATTCAGTCATCCATCATGATAATGGAAAAAAATATTCTAATAAATTTTAGAACAAGAATTTTTCTTTATAAGAATTCGTTAGGATATTATATTATTATGTGGTTCTTATAAATATAGATAATTATATTTGAAGTATTCAAAATTAAATTAATTAAAAAATAAACAAAAATTGATTAAAAATAAATTAAAATTAATTTTTTTTATGTAATTTTTCTTAAATTACATAATTAGGATTAGGTTAAGATTTTAAATTTTAAATAAAAAAATTAAATTCTTTATAATATTTAAATATAAAATTATATATTTAAAATTAAATAACAACTCATAAATATAATGAATATTTAAATGATTTAATGTTATTATATTTATAAAATATACAAATTTATATGAAAATTTTTAAATACAAGATTATATAATTTATCTATAAATATAAGAGTTATAAAAAATAAGAATAAAACAATAAATATACAAAATAAAAATCATAAGATCTATTTATATATTAAAAATTAATATAAAATATATAATATTTTTTTTAAATATTTTATAATTTAAAAAAATATTTAACAATTTTATAATAATAAAAATAATAAAATTGATGTAAATCAAACAATAAAATATTGGTTTGATTTAGTTTGATTTGAATATATTAAATTAAAATAAAATGAAACTTAAGTTGGATTCAACCTCTTTTTATTTTGTTCACTTTTTCATTATTATCTTAAGCTTCAATGTGGCATGTGGTCATAGATCTAATTTTTGTCATGCACTCAATTTTATATGCACCAACAATTCTTTAAAATGAATTTTCTAACTCAAATGTCTTTACTAATATGTAATAACTATCATTCTTTCATATGAGTGAAGAAATCTTACTCGTATTCTACTAAACAAAGGAAAAAATATTTTAAAGATTACCCTACCATTGTTTGATATAAAAAAATATCAATCATAGTAGGTGGCTTTTGCTTATTTATCATGAATTCAAGGACAAATCAATAGTAGAGATCATCAAAACTCGTGATTGAGTCATCTTAAAAACTACCTAACCAATTGAGTGCTAGTGTAGAGAGGATGTATAGAAATGTCTTGCATTGTAGTACATTTCTGTCCCCAAGTTAAGCCTTTGAGCTAAAAAACTTACCATCTTGCATAGGGTCTTAAATCTCGTCAATGGAAGTTATTAAGGAAATATGAAACTTTAAGGAAGTGAAAAGTTCAATTGTTACTTCCCCATGTCTAATCTCCTCTACAACTTGATGTTATTAGCTTGGATAGCTTACTCAACTTATTGTAATTCTTTGTTTTAGACTCATACTACTTGCTAAACATATAACATCTTGCATGCAATCTGGTGTAAATCTTCATTTTGTTACTTTAGGGTTTTTTGGAACTCTTTCATCACTTCTTCTATCATGGGTCATATCATCTTTAGTTGTAGTAATGAGCACAAAAGGATAATGAACGCATCAATATCAATTTAACTAAGTTGGTGGGATCCAAAATGTTCCTTAGGAGTGATCTAGACCAGAACACTCAAGGTATGACTGTCTTGTTGATGGTGAGATGGTGTATGTGTTTCTTGACCTATGACTCTCCTTAGGAGGGTTTAGTTCTATTTTATCTTATCAACTAGTTTAGTAACAAGCATAAGGATCTTATTGTCAAACAGAGAGATGAACCTATGATTGTTTTTTCAAGAAATTTTCAAATGAATAATTTTTTATTATATTATGTTCTACTTCATATACTTCTCTACTCTCTACTTAATAAAGTACATAAGGTGTACAAAAATGACTATAATAGAATTCTTCTTATCCATACATCAACTATTTTAGGATAAATGTTCTTATCTTGTGGTAACAATTTAATAATTATTTTTGTAGGTTTAACATGTTTTAGTTTATCTTCCTATCTACTATTTGGAAATACCAAGAAAAATTTATTGTCTAATGAAGTTACTACAAAATATTTACATATGAGTGAAAAAAGTTCTTCTATTCTAGTTTATGGTTTCTTTCCGCTATATGATTCACTCAAGAAGGATATCAAGTTTTAAGAAATAGTGAATATTATTATTAATACACAAATGTTCAATTTTCTAAAAATGTTAACCGTACTTTTATTTATCATATAGGTTCAAATTATTCCTAATCTCTTCTCATCCATGCACTCTTAATATATATATATATATATATATATATATATATAACTATGGATATATATAAAGAACTATGATTTGTTCAATATATTTTTATTTAAAAAATTTATTATTTGTCAAAATTAATTAAAATTAACTTATATAAATAAACAAGTCACACCAAAATAATTAAATTAAATTAAATTATTTTTTTCTAATTTATTTAACTCATATTCTAAATAAATTTAGTTTATTGAATATAGATTTATTTTATAAAATAATAATTATAATTTAAAAATAAAATAAAATAAACTACATTTAATTTTTATATTTAACAATAAAAAAACTAAATCAAATCAAAACACAAACATCTCTAATAAAAAAACCAAATCATAATACAAACATCTCTAATAAAAAAACTAAATCAAAACACAAACATCTCTAATAATAACACTAATCTAAACACTATTAAAGTTTGTGACTAATGCACCATTTTCTTTCAAAAACTAAATCATATAAAAATCCAAGCATAATGTAATGGTTTGAAGTTTGTGACAAATGTACTAGGATAGAACTAAATCATACAAAAACTAAATAACACAAAATACTTATAATGAAAAATAGAGTATCGGATCACCAATAATTTAATTCGTGAACGAAATATTTATCATATTATCATTTAGTATTAAGGAATTTAATTGGTTTTTACAAGTTTTGAAATATAAATAAATTAACTTATTAAAACACGTTCTGATAATTAATATAATATATTTCTAAACTTAATAAATATATATATATATATATATATATTCCTATGAATAAAATTAATTAATTTAATTATTTTTTTCAAATATTATCAAAATATTATTATTAGTTATTTTTAAAACTTTGCTCACTCTTCCTTAATACCTAAAACAAATAGTTATAATATTTAATTGACGTAAACAAGAAAAATAAACCTAAAATCATATAAAATTTATAAAATATCTTATTAAAAGGACTAATAATTTCTTCTAAATCTTAATGAAAAAATTTAGAATATTTCATTTAATTTATTTATAGGTTTCAAATTTTAAGATGCTACTAAATTTTTTTCTTAATTATTTATAGATTTCATTTTTTTCTTTACTTTTTATTTAATAATTAATTAATTAATTTATATATATATATACATCTATTATAATGTAAAAATAAATAGGAATAAAATAGAAAACTTTATAACTATTTATAAACAAGAAAATCTCTATTTTTTAAATTCTACATAAAAAATTGAAAGACCAGTATTAAATAAATGGAGTGATTAAGACAAAGTAGATAGAATCATTTATTTCTTATATTAAAAATTGGAGCCAGTACATAACATAATATTTTCATCTTCACAAAAAAAAAACTATTTTTTTTAAATGATACATTTAAAAAAATAAATAAATAAAACCTGAAAATGAAAAAGGAAAAAAAAAAATCTAAGACAAAAACAACCACAATTTAACTCAGTTCCAAAGATATACTAACAAGTTGGCATTGGGTGGGGCAAAGTCAACGTCTTCAAATTCAAAGGCAACTGCAATTTTTGTTTTCTTCTGTGTTCTTTAATGCTGTAACCTGTAGGTATACTGTTGTTAATTAGTACTATGTTAGTTGTTCTAGCTCTGCTACATTTATGAGTAACTAGTTCTCCATGTTCTGAAGATCTCTACAACAAAGAAAAGAAATGATGGCTCACTGTGTTTTCCGTGTTGATCCACCTTCTACTCCTTCACCTTGCTTCCAGTATAAAGGTACTTTACTTCTTACTTGCTATGATAAGTATATCACTTTTCTACAACAAGTTAAACTCAAACTGCATTCCACAAATTTTCAGCGGATACAGCTAAAGGGATTTTTGCTTATGGGGTTTTATAATGTGAAAATTTTGAAGACCCCAACTTATATTTTTCAATTGAAACAAACAAGGACCCAAAGTCAGAGACAAACAACTGTTAAGATAATTCATTTAAAATAGAGCAGATTACACAGTCAAACTCAGATTTGCAGATTTAATTGTTAAATGGTATATAATCAAATGGGGCTTGTTATTTTGTTTTAGCCTTTGATTACTGGTGTTACTTTCCTTCCACAGTTTAGCTGTATAAATTGGTTATTACTTACAACTTTTTCTTGTTATCAACTTAAGTTGGAAAGCTATGGTCTCAGAGATTTGCCTTGAGTGTAAGGCCAATGCACCCTAAGAGGCTTTCAAGTGCCTGCAGAGTGAGAGCAACTTTGGGTGATGCTGATAAATCAATTGGAATTCCCCAACAATGGTACAATGTAATTGCAGATCTTCCAATAAAACCACCTCCACCATTGCATCCTCAGACCTTTGAACCAATCAAACCGGACGACTTGTCACCCCTTTTTCCTGATGAATTAATCAGGCAAGAGATAACCAGTGACAGATTCATAGACATACCAGATGAAGTTCTTGATATTTACAAGCTTTGGCGCCCAACCCCTCTCATTAGGTTTGATTATCTATCATGTACATATTATTGCTTTTCCTTGGAGCTATGTGAAATGCTATTATTGGTTAAAATTTATTGAAAATCACAAAATTTTGTGGATGACTAAGTTTCACTGATGATTTTGTAGTTTCCAATAAATTTTAACTAACATTAGAAAGTGTAAGAAAAAGTGTGTTTAATAGTATGTTGCTAGCACTTCTCTTGGAGATATTGTCTAAGGATTATATACTCTGATGAATTTAGAGCCAAGAGGCTGGAAAAGCTTCTTGATACGCCGGCTAGGATTTACTACAAGTATGAAGGAGTAAGCCCGGCGGGATCACACAAACCGAACTCTGCTGTGCCACAAGCCTGGTATAATTTACAAGAAGGTGTCAAGAATGTTGTGACAGAAACTGGTGCTGGACAGTGGGGAAGTGCATTGGCCTTTGCATGCAGCATATTTGGCCTTGGATGTGAGGTATGACCCTATGGGGATTGGATTCACTAAGAACTCAACTAACTGAACTAATGGGTTTGCTCAATCAAAGATACCTTGATTGTTACTAACTTCTTGCTAGTGTTAGTACATTTAACTGTGTTATCATGTATCTTAATTTACAACTACCAAGGAAAATGTAGTTTCTTATTTACCACTTCTTCTGATCTTTTGTTTATCTTTAACGCTTTTGTCCAAGACCAACTAAGTTAGCAGTAATTGAATGATTCTGAAGGAAATAATGGAATATAACTTTAGTTATGAAAGTATGATGTTTAGTTAAATGGTTTACATATGTAGGTGTGGCAAGTACGAGCTTCTTATGATTCAAAACCTTACCGGAGGTTGATGATGCAAACATGGGGTGCAAAAGTACACCCTTCTCCATCTATGATCACTGAAGCAGGTCAGAGAATGCTAGAGAACGATCCATCAAGCCCAGGGAGTTTAGGCATAGCCATATCAGAAGCTGTGGAGGTTGCTGCTAAAAATGCTGATACCAAGTACTGCCTGGGGAGTGTACTCAACCATGTTTTACTCCACCAGAGTGTTATAGGAGAAGAGTGCATCAAACAAATGGAAGCTATTGGTGAAACCCCAGATGTCATTATAGGATGTACTGGTGGTGGCTCCAACTTTGCAGGACTAAGTTTTCCATTCCTTAGAGAGAAGCTCAATAAGAAAATCAACCCTATTATAAGAGCAGTTGAACCTGCAGCATGTCCTTCATTAACAAAGGGGGTGTATACATATGATTATGGTGATACAGCAGGGATGACTCCATTGATGAAAATGCACACACTTGGGCACGACTTTGTTCCGGATCCAATTCATGCTGGTATTTATTTGTTATGGTGATAGAGTTTGTCAATATAGAATTTAATTTTTGAAAGTGGGGTAACTTGTGTTGGTTTGGTCCTTGAAAATGTGTCAATACATTTTAGTCCTTGAATTTCTCAACACAACAAATTAGTTCAAATTAGTCAACTTCATGCCAATTTAGTGCAGAATCATTAACTTTTAAGACATATTTAGTTCCCAACTTGGTTCAACTTCATGAAAGAAGGATTAATCTGTCAAAAAGTTGACAAATTCAAGGACTAGTTGTATAAACAAATTTCGAAGGAGAAAATCAACATAGATTTCCATTTTTGGGTATGATGTTGTACATTTACTATCACATGTATTAGTGTATCCTTGTGTAATTAACACTTTTGCTTCTTTGTAGGGGGTTTGCGTTACCACGGTATGGCACCATTGATATCACATGTTTTTGACTTGGGTTTAATGGAAGCAATTGCAATTCCACAAACAGAATGTTTTCAAGGTAATTCTCATTTTCCTGTTACTCCAAGGAAACAATAAGGTTAAACTATTCACTTGATCCATGAAATCGTTTTCATTTTAAGTTTTAGTCCTTATACGTAAAATTATCATACTTTTAAAAGACCATATTTTTAAGTTTGGTTTGGCTTTACATCTGATTACCCCCAAAAGAAAAATTAAAAATTATTTTATTATATAACAGACTAACCCATAGCTGCAAGTTTGTGTCTTTCTGGTTACAGGTGCTATACAGTTTGCCAGGTCTGAAGGGTTGATACCAGCTCCTGAACCAACTCATGCCATAGCTGCAACCATTAGGGAAGCTATTCGTTGCAGAGAGAGTGGAGAGGCGAAGGTTATTCTGACAGCAATGTGTGGACATGGCCATTTTGACCTGCCAGCTTATGAAAAGTATTTGCAAGGTAACATGGTTGACCTCTCATTCTCAGAGGACAAGGTGAAAGCTTCACTGGCCAAAATTCCTCTAGTGATTCCTTGAGTTGAGGCTCATTCTAGTCTGTTGGTAGTATGGTTCTCTGAACAGAACTATGTATCTCAATTTGTTCTGCAAGGTTCTACTTAGCAAACATTTGATCCATGTCAAGAATGCTGCAAATGGTAGCTTTTGCATGTATCAACACACTTAATCATTAGAATAAACTCATATGGTGAAGCTAGGTACTTTTGAATTGTGCCTTTGTCATGTATACTTGAGAATTGGTGCCGTACCCATATCTTAAAAGTGAATTAAGCAATAAATTTCAGTGAAGCATTGTAAAATTCCTAAATTTGATGTATATGGTAGAACTCTTACAAAGTGAGTTAAGCAACTTACTATTGCAACATAAAAGGTACGTACTCTTTACACCTTTTAAGTTTTTCAATTTGACTCATTTTTAATTGATTATTCAGCAATGATATATGCACACTAAATTTGACACGACCATTTTAATTTGTTGAACAAATCATATCTATGCTCAGTATAATATACATCACTAAAATGGTTTTTAAAAAAATTTCACTAAACGAAGTTTATTTATACGAAATATAATTCGTTCAATATAAATATAATATATTCACACATTATAAGTGTCACATAAATATTTTAAGAAAATAATTATTTATGAAATATTTTTTTCATTAATTATTTATTGTTCTATCAATTTTTTTAAGTAATTTTTACTAATAATAATAATTTGTTTTTAATTAACTGGTAAGTTATTTTAGGAAAATAGTTTTAAATTTTTTTTTCCTTTGAATTTGAAAGATTGATTGTAACTATTTTAATATTTGTTCTTTTGAGTTTGAAAGGTTGATCCATCTCTTTAAAACTAGCTACTTTTGCTAATTTTTTTTGTATAAAAAAATTAGGATGAAATATTTTTTTGGTAGATTGAACTATAAAAGTACCTTCAGGAACCATCTTATATAGCAATGATGATATGTTGGAAACTCCAAAAGTCTTCCACTAGTGCACTAGCCAACAATGGTAGGTGTATATGGATCAATTTACATAATTATATTTAATTTACAAAAGTTTTGGTTAGTTAAATTCACAATAGTTATGCAGAAGAACTTGCAAACCAGCTCAGCAAAGTTGAATTTTGAGAATACAATAATTTTAGAAATCATGAAATGATGTGTACTTTTTGCTCTTGGTGATGTTACTGTTTAGCTTCATAAAGAAATAAAAGCGTATACTTTGTATGTGGCCTATGTATGCTATGATTGATGAGAAAAATGTATGTCGGTGAAAAAGACTGTGATGGCTGCTTAAATTTGCATGTGAGATTCGTGAAATAAACGTTCACTTGATTGACCAAAAGTCAAGTTTTCAGGAACTACAGAAACGATGCTAAAAATCATTGGTTTGAATATAAGATACATGCATGAATTATTTGTTTAGGATACTTCACAAAGATTACTTAGAGTCAATAAGTAAATTTGTTTAAAAAAATGTTTTTTATTAAATATTTCTAATTGAGATCCTCAGGAAATATTTAATCCGATATGTTTTCGATTTAGATTTAGAGTTAACATACTTGTATTATTGGTCCACATTATTAAGCCTGAATTTGTTATTTCCACAAAAATCTCTTCCAAAAGATATATGTGGTCTCAATAAATTCTATGATTAAGATTTATTAAAATAAATATGTTTCATTTTATATTATAAATAGACGAGATTGATTAAGATATGATCATTTATCCTTAACCTAATAATAAATATTATTTATATTGTTTCCTGACTTGAGTGTTGGTGTGCAAACACAAATACCCTTTACGTGGTTTAAAAGAATTGAAGAGAAAACGAGAGTATAAGAGAAAGGAGAAAGTCCTAACATGTAAGTACATTTTAGTACTAAAAAAGTCTAATTCTACCAAACCCAATAATTTGGGTCCAACAGGTTACATCCCACAAGATAAATATATCAATTAATATTTATTAAACTCATCTGTCAATTAATATCCACAAGATATTAATATGTTACAAAATCATACTATAAATAAGTGATATACATCAAGTGTAATTTATTTTTCTAATCACATATTAAACTTTATTTATACTTTTTATTGATTTAAGTGTCAGAATGTAATTATAGGTATATCTCTTAGTATGGTAAGAGGGAATCACGATAAGTAACTAATACGAGAAAAATTAAAATTGTCTTAATATATTCTATTTGTATAAATATATATTTTAAAGATATAAATTAATAGAGAAAATATTTTAAATATTAATACTAATTAAGTTAGTGATAAAACTTATATAATAAGGTTAAGCATCCACTTAAACAACTTTAAATTGGGAAGTGACCGTTTCAAGTTTGAGTCCTGTAAATATTCGTGGTGCTGGTGTGCAATTATAATTCTAAGAACATGTGAGCTAAAGAGCAAATTGTAAAAGTGAGAATTGTAACTAAGAGTAGGAAAGAAGAGTTGCACTAAAACTTTTCTTTTACATAGTGAAAAATAAGTTTTGTCAAACGATGCAAGTGTAATTTTATTTATTAGATAATGATGTTTATATATTTGAATTTGTGTTTATTTATTTTTTTAAGTTTTTTTATTTTATGTTTACGTTAAAAATGGTGTGTTAAGTTATAAATTTGGAAGATTATTATATTAATATATTTACTATAAGAAGTTTGTATGTTAAATATGAAATATATATGTTGCTATTATTAATTTTTTTATCTCATAATGTTAAGTGAAATTGTAAATTTTGAATGACAAATTTTGCATCCACATAGTTTATTGTTATATCTTGGTAATACATAATATCAAAACCACAAAAGTTTCTACCATGAAAAATCTTGATGAAAATGAAGTTTGTGATATAGTTAGTGATTGTTGATGGGTTTTGATGGTGTTTTAAGGTTGTTTGGTTGGTGGGATTTGGCGAAAGCTTGAACAAAAGCAAGAGAAAGGAAGAAGAAAGACACAAAGAAAAGAAGGAATTAAGAAAAGGAAAGGACTACCTTAACGCTTTCTATAGAAAGAACGAAAAGACTCGAGAATATTTGTTTTGTTTATATCTGATATGGGAAGAAAGATAAATCAGAAACAGAAACAGTTAATTTTTACAAAAATGGAAAGAAACAAACGGTTGATCTTTTCAAATTCTATAGATAAAACTTTAGTATTTATAATCGATTGAGGTTATTATAATCGATTACATTTTTTTTTCTTTTTTAATAATAATAATAATAAATAAGTAAAATAATAATTAAAATAAATAAATAATTATTAATAATAACTAATATTATTAATAATATTTTTAAAATAATATTTATTTTTTATTAATAAATAATTACAAAATAATATAAAAATTAAAATAAATAATAATAAATAAATAAAATTCACTTTTTAATATTTTTATTTTCTTTCTTTTAATTTAAATAATTTCATTTTATATTATTTTTCTCTTTTTTTTATTTTCTTTTTCATTCCTTAATATTAAAATATTAATTTTTATGGAAGAGAAATAAAGATAATAATTGATCACTTGAATTTTTCTTTAAAATAAAAATCCCTAAAAATAGATGATTCATATTTCTCATATGAATGGCTTTTTTTTCTTTTACGTTTTAAGAGAAGATTTGAAACTATATTAGGGATATGAATAAAAATTTTAAGTGTTTTGAAAAATAATATTGTATAGAAAAAACATGATTTCCATCTTTGATTAAGATTTTTTTAGATTGTAATGATAATAATATTTATTTATCTTTATATATTATTATTGAGAAATTAGGTTGAGATATGATATATTCTTATGACAATTGAAAGAATCATGTCAATTCATCCTTAATTTTTCTTTCAACTATAAATACTAGTAAGAAAATATTTTTATTGTCATCTTATGCAATAGCAGTTAATAAAGTTCCCATGCTTAAATTATAAAAGAAAAAAAAAAAGCTCTAACATATAAGTTGATAACTCATCATCTATTATAAAAGGAAGATCTAATGTATTGCAGAATACTACTAGTAACACTTTCTTGAACTGCGTAAGACTATCTTGAAAGTTCATTATATGACTCTTCTCAATTTTTAAATATCAATGCAATTACTTTTTATTTTGTCATCAATGTTTTCATATGGATAATTGAATACTCATAACGGATTTTGATTTATGCAATAAGATTCTTTACAAGAATAACAATATTTGTTTTTAAAAGATAAAAAATAATATTTCAAATAAATGTTAAATCTAAATTGTGGTGGTTGGTAGATAAAATAGTTTTCAAACAAGTATAAGGTGTTTCAACTTTTTATTTTCCACTATTTATTGAACACAACAAACAACATAACATTAAACTTTGACTCTATAATTTTAAACTTGTAACTAGTTTCAATGTGAAACTATTTGATCACCTATTGTACCCTTTTCATTTTGTAAACACATGCATTCCTAAAGATTATTTTTTATGGTGTTCGTAGTGTGAGATGAATCTTGTATTCTTTACTATGAGAACACAACCTCTTCTTCAAACCATTAACTCATTATTTCTATAAAAGTAATAGCTTATTTTGGTGGACCTCTGCGTCACCATCAAAGAATCTTCATACATTTTTTGTCTTATGTACACAAGTTTTTACCTTAAGAAAATGATAATTGAACACAATTGGTCCTTCAAAAACTATTTCATAAAATTAGTGGAATGTTAGGTTATAGAGACGGTAAAGAGATAACAACAAAAATAAACAATAAACCACTTATACAAGTTATAAATGACAAACTCTTTTATAATTCCATAAAAATCAGAATTGACTTTAATGTGCAATAAATGATTAGACATTGGAAAAAAATCTCAAACAATACTTAGAAGCGTGCAACATGAGTAGTTATGAAAAAATATTGAATTGTTTGTTGAAACTAAATATAAATATGCGTGCAATATAAGTAGTTATGAAAAAATATTAAATTGTTTGTTGAAACTAAAGATACACGTAATGTAACAATGAAGGAAAGTTTATAATATGTCAAAAACAATCTTTATATTGACAATAAAAGAAAAGCATATCTACAATATTGGAGATATAATAAATTAATTTCAATTTTATTTATTTATTTATTTTATGAATTTCAATATATGTTCTTTAATTAATTTATATTCACATTTTTTTTTCAATTTTAATAAATTTATTTTATTTTAATTAAATTTTTTAAAAATAACTTTAAATGTATGTATTATGCTAATTACATTTTTTTAAAATACTTATTTTAATATTCATAATTAATTTTTAATATGTTCATAAAACAAATAAATGCTTATATGCATTATATTAACTAAAACTAAATTACTAAAAAAATTAAAAATAAATTAAAAATATTTAAACTAACCTTACGTCATACTACATAACATAACTTTAGTTCATTTTAAGTACTAAAATCATACTATAAAATATGATTTCAATAAAAAAATTGAAGTCATGCTTTAAAATATAATTTCACTAAAAATTTTTTACCGAAGTGAAATACGACTTTCTCTATATAATGTCGTATTTTATAGCACGATTTATCATATTATAATGTTTTAAGTTTTTATCCATATATATAATATAGTTTTAAATTTACTCCCAAAACATAAAACCCACACATAAACACACTTGACTCTTAAGCAAATTAATACATACACTCTCAAAATTTATTTTTTTTAAAGAAGCTTAAATATCTTCTTAGAGATGTGTAAAAAAAGACCGAAGTAAAAACTCCATTTCCTATATCTTCAACCAAATAAGTAAAAATAATTTGAATCCATCTATTAAAGAATAATTATATATATATATATATATATATATATATTCGTAGAATATTTTTATGTTAAAATAATTTGTTTTTTTTTTAAATATTCTTTATTTTCTTCAAAAGTTTGTTAGAAGTTGGAAGATTTACTCATAAATTTACTTCTAATTAATTTCCTTTTAGGAATTTTTTACATTAATGTGATTATATATTGTTATCTATCAAAAATATTATTTTTTTAATTTAATCATAATTTAATATTTATATTAATGAAATATTAGAAATTAAAGACTTATACGTTAAACTGAAATAATTGAATCATAAATGTATTTATTTACGAACATAGTAAATTGTGTAGTTGAAATAATATATAAGAATATTTATTTTATATTTGCATAAAGATTTACTTTTTTTCATATTATTTTGGTATGTTTGTTGTAGTTAAATTTTCCCTTTTTTTAGGGCTTTCAACAATATGGGTCATATAATTAGAGATTAGTTATTTTTTTTATATATAAATTAGGTAAATTATACTAATACAACTATGTTCATGTTATATTGAGACATGAAAAAAAAAATCATCAACAATTTAATATATAAACATGAAAGTAAGTCAATACTAAATGGAACAATTTATTATATAGAATAAAAATAGTTTAAACCGCTTGAGAAAAAAAATTAATAATGAAAGTAAATTTATTTAAAAATATACAAACATATAGTGTTATACAAGTTTAAGTTAAACCAAAAGTAGATGTAATATTAGAGAGATTTAAAAGAAAAAAACAAAAATATATATAATAATCATTTAAAAATAAATAACTTTTTAACAACTATATTTTTTCAAGCACAAACACACAAATCTAATTATGTAATACATGTTAATACTTTGATTGGATTGATGATGGGAAGTGAGAGAGTAGTAAAGAAAAAAAAATTGAGTAAAAAATGAAATTATTTAGATGGAGGAAAATATAAGTAAAAAATAAATTAAATTTATTTATTATTAATAATTTTATTTATTATTTTAATATTAATAATATTTTTTTTGACATAATTAATTATGTAATCATAAAAAGTGAAGCAATAGTTGCAAAACTTCATTTACCATACCACACCTTTTCAAATTATAATATTATATTTCCATGATTAACTATATAAAAAATATATATAAAATAAAATAAAGACCTTTTACAGAATTTCTCTCATAAATTTGACTTCACACCATATACCTTTATAAATTTGAGAAGAAGAGAAAATGGTAGAGAATTTACATTCTCCCATTAAAATTATTATATGATTTGGAAAATAAATTTTTACAATTATTGTTTTATTTATTGTTGATTATATAATGGATTGTGTTAGAATATTTTATTAATATATTTTTTATTATAATAATTATTAAAAGTAAAATTAAAATAATTAAATAATAAATAAAATTATTAAAAATAAATAAATTTAATTTATTTTCATTTATTTTTATTTTTTAATCTAAACCATTTTCACTCATTTATATTTTTTTTCTTCATTTTCCATTTTTTTTTTCTTATTCAATCTAAACAAAGTATAACAACGTTTGTCCAACAAGATTTATTATTGGGAGTTGTCTTTTCTTGATCTGAAACTAAATTTATGAGAAATTTTTCAATTTTTTTTTTCCATTTTCTCACAAAAAGTTTTTATTCTTTCTGTATAACTATTGAAACAAATATAATAAGACTTTTTTTTTTCACATTTTCACGCCTTATATCTTTCCATACCCAGAAACAAATCGATACTCATTTAAGTTTCCTTATTGCAATTAGAGGAATTTTAGATTTTTTAGAATAATTAGAGGAATAAAAAACAAAAATAACTTAATTTTATTAATATTTTTATAAATAATATATTATTTTCGATAAACGTTTAACTGATTATCCAAATCATAAGAAAATTATAATGATATTTTAATTATATTATTTTTATTTCTTTTTTCTAAACTAAATAATTTTAAAAGTTTAAATTGTATTGAATTTCTTCTTTATTAAATAATTTTTATTTCTATTATATTTCTCATCTAGTTACTTTCACTTCTTTATTTCATTTTTTTTTTCTCAAACACAATTTTACTCTTTAACCTCAATACTTTTGGTAATAAAATAAGTTAATAAATAAAACAAATTAATCTAGATATGCAATCGAATATTTGATTTGAAAAAAAGTTATGCACATAAATAATGTATTTAAAAAATAAAAAGAGAAAATCATAACATGGAAAAATGAATGAAATGAATAAAAAAATAAATAAACTAAATAATATTAAATAAATGATATATCTCATTTTGATTTTGATCCTCATCAAATTCTATATATAGAATGAACTTCTATCATTTAATGTCATATCACGTGATAGAATTTAAATAAAAGAGAGCGATCACGTGAGACTCTCAATTTGAACCAAAAACAAAACAAATCAAACAAAACCCAAACCCCACTTTCACTAACTCTTTTATTTAACTCTTTTATATGTAAGTTCTGTTCTTCAGTTCCTCTTCTTCACTCTGAGTAAAAGAAGAAAATTGAAAGTTACGAAGTGAATCATGGAAGGGATACTCGTGGATTGCGTACAGAAGAGTCTTAGCCATTTCATGCACTCCAACGCCATCTTCATCTCACAGCGTCTCTGTGCTCAGTTTCCCTCGGAGGTGCTGTTTCGCTTAATTTCCTCTTTTTCAACACTCGTTCTGAACTTTTTTTTTCCTCTTTCTTAATTCTTGTTTGGTTTCTCCCAAAATTGTTACGGAAGAAAAATTTATTTGCTAAAGTGTACGAACATGAGGAATTTCAATTGTTTTTTTCCCTTTTTTTTTTTCTTATTTTGTTGTGTTTCCTGTGCATCGAGATTGATGATTTCGGTTAGGGTATGTTAGTTGTTCAATTTGATTCGTCTGTCGAAGTTTCTGGAACGAGTGCTGTTTGCTCTGAGAGGTTTTGATTGGGGTTTTATTTTAATTTTGTTGCGTTAATAGTGTGATTGAATAGAGTTTTGGAGTTTCCTTGAGTGTTTGCAAGGTTTCTTTGTAGTTATAGGGCATGTATGGACACAAGGTAAAAAGATCCTTTTTACTGGAAATATATAGTTCTTTTTTTCTTTTTACAGTAAAGAAGCTCTCAAAAGGTTCTCTGGTTTTGTATCCAAATAGGCTCATAGCCCAGTTCTAGAAATTTTAGTACTGACTTCCTATAGCGCTAGAGAATACACTTGCAGGAGACTCCTAAAGTTTGGTATGAACTTAGAGAAGTTCACTAAGCTCTACAATGTGTGACCAAGATTGGTGATGCCTATTCAGCAAGTGTGTCCTTCCTGCCTTTGCTAGATTCACGGGTAGGTTCTACGGACCGTTATACTGGGTCCCAACGGCCAGGGATCATGAATTCTTAGTGTGCTTCTAGCATTTTCCTTTTGCTAGGTTTGCAGGAAGGTTCTAGGGACCATTATACTGGCCCCCAAGGCCAGGGCTCATGAATTCATCCTGTGCTTCTAGCATTTTCTTATGAGCAATGTGCAAGGTTTTGTCAACTGTGATGTCATATTGGTTTTGCAAGTATAGATCAACTGCTGCCTCAGCGAGTCATCAGCCAGTCTTGGTTAGTCTGCCAATAGAAGTTGGTTGGGTGGTCCACAGCCTCTCAAGAGCTAAGCCTAAGAGGTGTAAGCGATGATTTAGTGTGACGGTCCAACTTTCAATGGTTGCTTGTGTAACATGAAGCTGTTTTTGTAGATTTTTTAGGCTTAAGTTAGACGGTGTTTTGTTCTGTTGATAAGGAAACTCTCTTTTTACCCTGGACATAAGGCAACCTACCATTAATTATATTTATTTACGTCAAATGTGAATCATGCAGGTCGTTGGAAAGATAATGTCCATATTTTGTGATATGTTTTATTATTAACTTATCATTGTTATACATGGTGTAGTTTTTCTGAATTGATTTGTTTGATGTATCCTCCTTGTCTATTGTACTTGTACCTAACGTACATTTGTTTTATATGTGCCTCTGATAATTGTATTGAAATATGCTTAATCAAATCTTCGTACCCTTATAACATTGTTAATTGTTACTTGTTCATGAAATTTGTTTGCTCCCTTTATTTGGCTACTTATTAAGTCCACTTCACTTGCCAAAGGGCATCTTTTAAACCTTCATAGTCAGTGTTTGGTAATTGTGTTTCTTTTTTGCAGACAAATTTGCAATTGCTAGCTGGCTGTTATTTGCAGAGCAATCAAGCCTATTGTGCATACCATATCTTAAAGGGTATTCTTTTTGTTATTTATGTCTCATTCAGTTTTGGAGCTATGTCCTATTATTTCTAAATATCATCCTTTCTTTTCTTCCTATTTAATTAGCTTTTTATAGAATGTTTTATTTCCTTTAATAGCTATTATTTTGTAGCAGTGCTTTTTATTATATATCTTGGCTCATTATTTTTCTTATTTATTACTTGAAGGCTCCCAAATGGCGCAGTCTCGGTACTTGTTTGCGATATCTTGCTTTCATATGGATCTTCTTAGTGAAGCTGAAGCAGCGTTATGTCCTATCAATGACCCTAGTGCAGAGGTATAAAACACATTTAGAATGTATTTTTGATTAATGATTATCTCTTAATTATTAAATTATAAAAATATATAGGTGGCATATTTTATTCCCCAACATTTTAAAATTTGTTATCATTCTTATTCTGTGAATAATGATCCTCTCCCATCCCTTATAGCAAGAAGCCTTCTGCACTGAGGTACATTAGTTTTTTTTATCATTGTTCTTATGTTGTACTTCTAGTCTAGTTTGTTATTATTGATTCATTTATCGTAAGTTCTGATATATTCCCTCTGTTTCAAGTTGCTTTTTATTATAGTTGGCGCATTTTCTGGGAGAAGGTGAATGATTTTATTTTTCTTACTATGCAGGTTCCAAATGGTGCAGCTGGTCATTATCTATTAGGGCTCATTTACAGGTTGCTGTACTGTCTTCACGTCAATGTTGATTGGTCCGCCTGAAAATAAAAAATATTCTTTGATAATTATAAATTAAATGAACTAACTACTTTTGCTAAGTAACATAACACACAATCAACAATATCACCAAATTAGCGTTTTTGTATGTACAAGAAGCTAAGGTCATCTCCAATGGGAGCAACTCACATGAGTTGCTTCCCACATTGAAAAATGTAAAATGTGGGTCCTATTGTGGCACATCATCATTAAGCACATCCAACTTTACTTCAATAGAAAAAATTTTAAGAAATTCTAAGCAACTCTCTATTGTATATTTTTTTAATATAAATTTAATTATGGTACACAATAACATTTATTAATGAGTTGCTTGAAGAGTTGTTTGGTGAAGCAACTTCCAATGTTTTTTAAGCAACTTATTATGCTAAATAGGATTCCTCTGGTAAGTTGTTTCAAGTAACCTATAATTTATCCAAACACTTCACTAATCATCTACCATTGGAGATGCTCTAAGAGTTGTACATATACGATCTTCTCTTGAACATAGTGATGAATAGCATGCTATGGTGGTATAGCAGTCATTAGGTACTACAAAGTTTGAATAGTAGCATGTTTTTGAATAGTGACCATAGTGGCTACCATTGTGACCAAAATAGTGGCCCTAGCAAGCGACACTAGAATGAGGCTTTTTTGAAAACACCATTTTTCCCCAGAAACTGCATCACCTTTCTTGGGGGTGCTACGCATAAAGTTGAAATATTGTTCCCCCCCTGTTAGAATTGAAATCCCTAATTGTTGTATTTTCCCATGCATCCATCTTTGAACCCTCAACCTCCTCTGTTCTTTTCTCTATGCAATGCCCTCTCTTACTTGTTATCTAATGTTTAAGATATCTTATATTTGAAAAATGAATATCTTTTGAATATTTTTCCCTACCTTGATCTTTTATTGTTATATATAAATATGTAATAGACTTTGAGTACTCATTCTTTAAAATTTTTTTAGCATTTATATACATATGATATAAATATATATAAATATAATTTATATAATTTGTATATAAAAATTATTAAATTAGTCATCACACCATGTGCTATACCTTTATAGTTTTTTTGGGGTTCATTGCTATGCACTGCAGCCGCTGCTTTCCTAGATTTGATAACTATGCCCTAGAAATATTAATAACTTGCAGTGAAGTTTTTTGGTTTTTGGAAATATCTTCTTTGTGGAGCATGGACAACTCAGAAAAAGATTCTATCAAGAATTGGGGAATGCATTTTGTTGACATATAAAGTAGACAACAAGGGTGATTTAAACCCTTGAATTTTATAACCAGCTCTTTAACAACTATTTTTGCCAAGTGGCGTCAACTTAAAAACTATCTGGATAGATATTGCTCAAGAATTTCACATAAGATTTTATAACATTTAGATAATCTCACTTTTCTCTATTAGCACATCCCTTTGTCAAAATCTCTTTCATGTTCACATCACAGCCTTGGCTGTCATTTGGTGGTTGATTCCCATTAAGTATTTGGTATTGTCAATGAATATTCGGTCATTTGTGACTGGTTTCCGTAGAATTGTCTTTAAATGCCTATCTTAGTTTAAACTTCTAATTTAGTTCGTGCTATTTTCATATCTAAATTCCCTTTAATAATTTTTCTGCCTCTTCAGATGCACTGACAGAAGAAAAAGTGCCATACAACATTTCAAGCAGGCACTGTCAATGGATCCTCTAATGTGGGCTGCATATGAGGAGTTGTGTATATTAGGTAATGTGAGATGATAACACTTGATTCCCGTTGACTGAACATACTTGATGAAGCAACTGGCGAAACCTAGTAGTTTAAAGTGCTTCTTGCTAAGTTGTTAAGCGTCTCTTCCCATTTCCATGAAGTTATTTCTAGCTTTGATAAAATAAGAAAGCTGCTTAAAGCAAAGCAAACATTTTAAACTGTATGGTATGGTAATGATGCACTTATTGTTTATACCTTTTGTTTTGGTAACGGAGCATCAGGCATAGTTTATTGTCATGGTTTTCATGGATAGATGAAAAAACTCAACATTAATGAGCACCATAAAAAAACATTTTATTTTCTTACTAAAGTGCTTATGGCTTTACCAAATACCAAATCTGTCATGTGATTCAATATCGCATACATATTGCCAGGAAACCAATGGAAAATTAGATTGGTGTAACTATATATCTGTTTTCTAATTTAAATATTATATTATTCTTTTCTTATTCTCTTTTTCATCATTATTATCATTACACTGTTTTCTAGGTGCTGCTGAAGAAGCAACTGTAGTTTTTGGTGAAGAGGCAGCTTTTTGCGTACAAAAGCAATACCTGAATTGTTCAACCTCTCCAAACTCTCATATGTCACCTGAAGATAGCAATGAAGTTGCTCCTAGATCTTGTATGCCTGAAGAAGGGAGTCCAAGCCTACTCAAACAAATGCAAGGTCTCAAGGATATTGCTGCATATCATCATGGAGCATCTGTATTAGGAGGAGCTACTTTTCAACCTATTCATAGTGGTTCATCTAACATGTCATTTTATAACACCCCATCTCCAATGGTTGCGCAGGTGATGTAGTTTTATGTCGTGTCTGCATATAAATGTCTATTAAAAGTTTGTAAGAAGCTACACTGTATATCCAAATATGGATAAAGCCATCCCGTTTTTCTTTAGTTTATAAATTGATTATGCAGGTTCTATGGTCAATTACATGTGTTTGATGTCCATTTTTCCTTTTCAAATAAATGACATGTTCTGTTCTCGTTTTTGCCAGTTGTCAGGTGTTGCTCCACCACCATTGTGTAGGAATGTGCTGCCAAATTGCCAAAATCTTACTACACTTAGTGTTGACAGTTCTCCTAAGTCAATAGTGAACTCTCCTATTCAAGCCCCTCGAAGAAAGTTTGTGGGTGAAGGAAAGTTACGAAAGGTTGGCTCTGTTGTTCAACCTATATTTATTTTAATAGTAGAAAACATGCCAACTGCTGGGATTTTCTTCGTAACTAAACCATGGCAGTACTGGGTAGATTTTCTTTTCTTTTTGTTGTTTTGTCATAGTGATATGGATTTATACAGATTCTTGACATCATAACTCATTTTTAATCTAGCATTTAGCTGGGCGAGCCTTTTATCTCGGGAATATAGTTTTTTTTTTTCTATTAACATTATTTGACAGCAATTAGTTTGTATCTAATAATGGTGTTATTGGTTTCCGAGCTTACATTTTTAATTCATGTCACTAATTACTATTAATTCTCATTTATATGGTTGCAATATTGTTACTCAATTTTCTGCATTCACTCAGCATCTTAGCTTAGCTGTAGTTATTTTGCTTTCTGTTCTTTATGGATTTTTATTTGGTGCTATACATTGTAAGATGAACAGTTGAATGTATTTTCCATATTATGATGTGTGAATTAATTGACCATTTATTCTGTTGAGTAACTTGTGTTTTGCATGGTTGTAATATGTACTCTGGGTTGAATGCTTGACAAAGACTATATCATATTATATTCTCTCATTTTACACTATTCCTTTTTTTCCTAAAATAAATATATATTGTTACAGATTTCAGGTAGATTATTTTCTGATTCTGGTCCTCGACGTAGTTCAAGACTCTCTAGTAGTGAAAGTGTAAATGCAAATGCTAATTCAACTGTTGTAACTGGAAATGGAAATAATAACTCTTATAAGGGAGGTTCAAAGCTAAACCATATGGCATTTCGTTCCATGGCAATTCGTAAAGGGCAGTCATGGGCCAATGAAAACATTGATGAAGGTGATGAATGTTTATATATCTCACTACTCTATTGTATAAGCTTATTCATTTATATGGAAATGTTTCACTTCACAAATAGTTGAGTTGCAATTTTTGTGAAGTCATTCACTTGTACACGTTGCATCCCAGCTGACGATGTTTGATTTCTTCTATGCTATATAGCCTTTCAAAAGATTTCAGAAGGAAACTTCATATCATTGATTTTCTTGCTAGCTCCTTTAAAGTTTTGTTTATTTAAATTGGTGAGCCAGATAGAAATACTAATCCATTGCTAGGTATCATCATAATATGCTGAACTAATATATTAACTTGAAGGTTTGCATATCCATTTAATTATGCTTAATTAATTTATTTTCATTTAATTATGATGTTTCAGATTATTCTTCTTTAAATAATACATCTACAAATTCTTGTTCATCTCCTGTCCTTGAAGCCAAAACATATGAGCAAGAAGCGACAACTTTTCAAATTGGCAGGCAAGTAACAAGTGATTCTAAGGTCATCACTGGCGCTTCAGAAATATTAGCCCTTCTAAGAGTTCTTGGTGAAGGCTATAGACTTTCCTGCTTATATAGGAGCCAGGTAATTAATTAAATATTTCTGGGGAAAATCCAGATAATATATAGGTTATTATTTTTTAATGTATTGTAATTAGGGATTTGAAATGAGGATAATACCTTGTCCCAAGTTCCATTTGTTTTCTAATATCTGTTTGCGGTAGAGCAGGATGCGCTGGATACCTATCTGAAACTTCCCCAGAAGCATTACAACACTGGCTGGGTTCTTTCTCAGGTAATGTTGGTAGCTTGATGTGTTTTCAGGCTTATTTTGTTTTATTCCAATATTTTGTCCGGTGCACTTAGAAATTATGTTCTTCATTGTACTTAATTTTTTCCCACTTCATTGGGAGGATAGTTACACTTCTCCATTTCATAACTAATCTTTTACTACATATGTTATCTAATCCAATGAATATAAGATGTTAAGAAAATCAAAACTTTGAACTTTGGATGAGACTATAAATACAAAAAAAAAAAAAAACAAAGAACTAAAAAAACTCAGTCAAATTAAATTTCAGAACCTAAATTAAATCCCAGCACAAAGGTTTAGTTTGCTTGTATGTTGTTCAGGCTTCAAGCCTGGAAGACTCGAGTGAGGGTTACTATATGTATAAATTTTTACTAAGCTTCCTCCACCTTTAATCTTTTTGGAGGGTTGATCATGGACAATAAGACAGTGGGTCGGAGAAATTAAGGAAAGGCAAAACTATGAACTATAAAGCAAACAATTTATATGCCAGACACATGTCTGACATGGACAATTACTTCATACAATTTGACGTTGAGTGTTTTTTTCTTTTTTTGACGGGGCTTACAAAATAGAAGGTGTAAGTATCAAGATATTGTAAACTTTCGACCCTATATATATAAAATGAGGTATAAATTATTTTCCTTGAATTTTCAATTTTATGTTAAGCAAGCACCAACAAACTAATATAACACTAACTCACCATAAAACATAACTGCCTCAGAACTTGGCTTATCAATGCCTCCTTTATACAGAAACAGCCTTGTCCTCAAGGCTAAAATGAGAAAAACTATCCTTTCCAGCTTAGTGTTTGGATTTGGTTACATCAATTAAACTCTTTTGAAGTCTCCTACTTACTTGAGCATGTTTTAATGCAGGTTGGGAAAGCACACTTTGAGCTAGTTGATTATTTAGAAGCTGATTGTGCCTTTAGTCTTGCTCGTCAGATTACACCTTATAGTTTGGAAGGAATGGATATACACTCGACAGTCCTTTATGTGAGTTGAAATATATTTTCTTTGTTAAAAGCAAACCATTTTTCTTGCATTTTGATTTGCACATTTGGTCCATTCAAATATTAAAGTCTCTTGACAGGAAGATACTTAGTAAAAATTGTTTTGATGCCCTTGTTCTGAGCTCCTATGCTCTAATGTTATACCTAGAATGTGGAGCACCTAGAATATCCTATATTTCTTTTAGCTTCTTCCTCCCACTTAAAGTTTAAAATTTTTAAATGATTACTTGGATGTTTGCCTGACGAACTGACTTATATCTGGTGCAGCATTTAAAGGAAGATATGAAGCTAAGTTACCTGGCTCAGGAACTGATTTCAACTGATCGCTTAGCTCCTCAATCTTGGTAGTGTTACGTTGACCTGTATTGTAATTTTGTGTAACAAATTTTCAATTTTTTCAACTCAATGTTCTTCTTAGTCCATTTTTATGGACTACTCTCTTCTTTACTATTGGCTTAAAACTGCTTCATTTGCTGTGTGTGCTCATGTGTGTGGGTGTGCATGTATGCACATGCACTGTGAGCCAAAATGTAAACATTTTTATATATTTTGGTTTTCTTGAGCTATTTGCTTGTGAAGCTGGTGATAATATTGTCTTACTGTTCAAGCACCAAGGAATGTTATTTTGGAAAATTGAAAGTTCGAGAGTTGAAATGCCCCCTTGGGTATTTTGGCTGTTCTTTTTTTAATTATTGTCACTTATCCTGGTTTATCTTTTGTATTGAATACTTTGGCAGGTGTGCCATGGGTAATTGCTACAGCCTGCAGAAAGATCATGAAACTGCACTGAAGAGCTTTCAACGAGCTGTTCAACTGAATCCCAGATTTGCATATGCACACACCCTTTGTGGACATGAGTATGAACATTAATCTTTCATTTAGGATACACATGTGTCCAAACATGTTTTCACAACTTTTTATGCTCTTGTGATTTGCTTTTATTTGCAGGTATGTTGCACTAGAAGATTTTGAAAATGGGATTAAGTGCTACCAGAGTGCACTCATGGTTGATTCAAGGCAGTATAAGGCATGGTATGGACTTGGAATGCTATATCTTCGCCAAGAGAAGCTTGAGTTCTCTGAACATCATTTCCGTATGGCCTTCGAAATCAACCCACGATCTTCTGTTATACTGTCATACCTTGGAACTGCTTTGCATGCTTTAAAGGTTAATAATATCTTGCCACTCTAGTTGTAGTAGTACAAACTACAATAGCATTTGTAGTGTTTCTGTATCCAGTATTCTGAAATTATGCTTCTGTGATTTATCAGAGAAACTGGGAAGCATTGGCCATAATGGAGAACGCTATCTTAGCAGATAAGAAAAATCCACTTCCCATGTATCAAAAAGCCAACATACTCATAAGCTTAGAAAAATTTGACGAGGCTTTGGATGTCCTAGAGGAGCTGAAAGAGTGTGCTCCTCGTGAAAGTAGTGTCTATGCTTTGATGGGCAATATCTATAGGAGGCGAAACATGCATGAGAGAGCAATGTTTCATTATGGTGTTGCTTTGGATTTGAAACCATCTGCAACAGATGCTGCAACCATTAAGGTGAGATTGCCTTATAACAGAGTTATAACAATCCTTTTGCTTGAAAGTCGCTAACAATTTATACAAACAACTGATCTTTCTGCTCTCCGATTTGGTTTGCTGAATGTTTAGTTAGTTTGTAGTAAAAGACCAATTTAGTTCCTGAATTTGTATTTCACTATTATATCTTTTTGTCATTATGATCCCTAGTAGGGAGACATGATAGTATGTTCTTCAGGGACTAAAATGAAAAAAGAGAGAGTTAATTTTAGTGACTTAAATGAAACTCTAGAATTTCATAGACTAATTCAATTTGATGATGACAATAGTAGGCGTTGGAAGGAAGCTATGGTTATGATTATTTATTCTTTTTGAACAGGCTGCTGTTGAGAAGTTGCATATACCCGATGAGTTCGAAGACGATTTGTAGTTCGAACAAGGATTTGCTTTCGGCTAGTTGTGTATAGAAGCAGCACAAATGCGTGAGTAATCATCCAAACAATCATCATTCCATCTAATTTTCGGAACTTTAGAACTGCATACAGTTTTGTAGGAAAGTCGAATAGGATTAGAGATATGATGTATCAAAGTTACCGAGAAGCTCCTATACTTGTACAAATAGTTGCATTAGGGAAAAGTAGCTGCACCATTAGTTTATCCATCCATTTGTTTATAATCAACGTTTTATCACCTCTGCATCAAATCTCTTATCAACGCATTCTCTTCATGCTTAAAATTTATTCAAAATTATTAAATTATTAGTGGATTTTTTAGTTAATAATAGTGTTAAGGCATATATCGTTAGTATTTCTTGTTAGAATTTATGGTTCAGCTAAAAGAGAGAAGAGGATTGAAGAAAAGATGGAAAACTGCAAAAAATTAAAATATATTTTTTAATTATGTTATTCGTACGAAATGATGAATAAATATAGAAAAAGAAAAGAAGTACGGAGGTTTTACAAGAATAAAAAAAATTAATATTATAAATCTTGTTCATAAAATATGTTTTTATTTTCTTACTTTTATATGAAATCTTAGTGTTCGTTTTTCTTGGTTGTAATTCATAAGTTTGTAATTGTGTATATAAAGATTTTTAATTGAGTTTTATTTTGAACATATGGAAGTGAAGGAGTATGATTTAAAGAGTCATTTTAAGCTTCTAGATTCTTTTTACTTTTAAATTTTGTGATGAAAATAAAGAGGAAAGTTTGAAATTAATTATACAACTAGAGACAAATTTTAAAACTTGTTATTAAAATTTTAAAAATATATTAAATATGTAAACTTGAATTTATCACTTTAGTTTAAGAATATTCCAGACCTTAGGTGAGTATTATGTTTATATAAGATATCTTTATTTAATATTCATTATTTTGAATAAATATAATCTTTTTTCTTTTCTTTTTCTTTTATAGTTTTATTTTTAAGTTTTATTATTTATTTATTTTAAGTTTGTTCAAATAATGTGATTCTTTATCTTTTTTTTTCATCATCTTTTTTTTTTTTTAAGTGTATTTTATTTTATTTTAATTTAAATTTTTGATTTATAGTTTTGTTTTTTAATCTTTGAAAATCAAACAATGAAGAGATCATCTATGAAAGGTTTTGTGCTCTTTATAATAATGTTGATTCAATTTATTAAGATCGAAACAGATATTTCAGTTCAAAACTAAATTAATGATGTCTTTATTAAGATTGATCAAATAACGTCTCAATCAAAATCGAGATAATACTTTAATCTATTTCAATCAGAGAAAAATAATAAAATAAGAAGAAAAAATGTACAAAAAAATTAAATTCTTATTTTTTTAAATAAAATTTAATATAAAGTTCTCAATCCATATAATATGTTTCATTATAAAGTATTTCAAATTTTCTAAAAAATAAATTACTCTATGAAATTCTTCACTCAAAAAATGCAAGGTAAGAATATTTAGGGTATATTCCCCTCTCAAAATAATTTATTCCAGAATCAAAATGATATCCCTATATCAAAAATCACTTTTTTAAATTTTATTACTAAAACAATATATTTTACCTTAAATAATTTATTTTTTTTAAAAAATGAATTCTCTCTATAAAATCGCCCAAATAAAATGCTAAGATAAAATTAAGTGTGAAATTTGTTATATTTTATGTTTTAAATTAAAATTGAAATTTTATGTGGATACCTAACATTTATTGTCACATAAAGCTTGATAAAGTCTAAAGTGATAATTGTAGAAGAAATCAAAATCTCCTATCACGAAATGTGTTTAGTAAATTTTAGAAATTCTTAAATTAACACAAGTTTTGGCTAATCAATGTTTCATTCGGGTCTTAATTTAGTTTCATATCTTATGGAATTTTTTTATTAATTTTGATTTAGTTATATATATATATATATATATATATATATATATTATCTTTTATACTTAATTTTTTTTTAGCTTTTAAACGAGTCGTATTGATTAAATAATATGCATAGAGAGATTAAAAAATATATATATAAAAATTATAGGATATGTTTTTATGTATAAGAATAACTTTTTATCATTATAAAAAGTAAATAAGTATTTTTTTTCAAGAATCTTATCAATGTAATTATTAGAAAAATAATAAAAATTAACATTTTCATTATATTTTCTTTCCCTCTTTAAAAAATAAATGTTATTAAGTTAAAATTTAATAATTTAAATTTAAAATAAGTAAAAATATTATTAATAAGATACATACAACAACGAAAAATTATATATAATAATGATTTTTTTATGATAATAATAATTTTATTAATAAGATATATATAACAAAAAATTACATATAATAATTATTTTTTACGATAATAATAAAGAATTATTACGATGATTTTAAATATGATAAAATATTATTCATTTGATATATTTATGGTTGAGTTTTATGTTTAATTTATTATTCGTTTTGGAATATGTTTATTTTTTATCACGATCCCTTAATCGAGGGTAAATAGGGTAATAATGACTTTAAATTATTATGTTTCAAACTTAAGTTCACTAAGATGACATTGTTAGTATGAATCACCACATTCAAGATGTTGTTTATTTTAGAGTTTATTTGACTTTATTACAATTTTGCCTTTAAAAGGCATATTAGTGGGTTAAAAGATGAGGGTATATATAAATTACCCTTAACCTCGACTCTTAAGTGATATGAGACTTATGGACATATTGGAACAAGAATCAAGTAGCCTTTACTCACTAAGTCAATCTTGATTTTATTTAGTACACAAAATCATTCCTAACTTGCAAACACAAAGTTTGATAAAAGTTTTAAAACGATTAACTCTCGTAGGTATAAGCAATATAAATGTTGAATAGATAGATTATGCTTTACAAGAAAGGATTACAACAAAATTTGTCTCTCAAGTGATTGTCACCCTATAGACGATATTAAAGTATGAATAGAGAAGACTTGATTTCTTAAAGAAAGAATTGAAAAATTGTGTTTCTGTTGTTCGTTTTCGTTAACCTTCATGCATGTAGTGTTTGTTTTATTATAGAATCTTTGAGATTGTAGTTGTTAGAAAAGTGATCTTCCTTTTGTTTTATTTGACACTATTAAGTGTTTTTCAATGTGTCAATCATTTATTCTTGAATGACTTATAAAAATTGTACATTTCTCTTCTTATTTTTAGACATTATCTACAATTTCTAAATAAAGGGTTGTTTATAGTTGGGATACCTTGACTAAGCAAATTGATTTTAAAACAACTTGAATCATATTTGATAAGTGTGTTGTGCTACACAATCTAAAATTGTTTCACACACTAGATGTAGATGACCTTGTAAGCTTTAAGTAACAATCAAGAATTGTTTTACTTACAATGCTTAATGTTCTATTTGATTATAATCACAATTAAAATATTAGTAGGACAAAAACTTAATTTGATTTATTAACATCAAAATTTAGAAGTATAAATTGTCAATCATTAGACTTAAGTTAGAGATGTTCTAGGTCTAACAATCTCCCTATTTTTTATGGTGACAAATAATACAAATTGTGCTCTAAATAAAGGTAAAAAAATAGTTCAGAACAATTTATATAAGTATATCTCAAAACATAATTTGAAACAATATCTAATAAAAATAACATAACTAAAGCAAGACAATTAGAGTAGATGATTACACTAATAACACAATAATTATTAATGTATGGATATACAACAATTTTTGTTACTTGCCTTGAGTCATACTCGAAAAGGAAATAAAATGAACATGAATACTTAAGTAACAAAACTAAACTCTTTTCCTTCTATTTGTTAGCACAAAAAGGGTTTGGAAGAAATATTATTGTTGCTTAAGTGGAGATTTGAAGGCAGATAAAGATGGTTAAGTGGATAGAGGCTCAATGAGAACATTTATAGGGGTAGGGAAAGGCTCACTTGAAACTACTACGGTTTATTGAGGTAGAGACTTAGTTTGAGTGACTATAAGGTTTTGGATACATAAAAACTTATTAGGAATAGGTACAAAAAGAGGTGGAGATGGTAGATTCTAGATAGGTGGAAGAGTAATTTTTTGAAGGCAAGATTGTATCATTCCTATCATGGATGACTCTAGAGTTTCTCATAAACTGATCACAAAAAACTCCATGCATTTATCTTGTTGTGCTTCAAGGGAAAGAGTGCTTTTAAGTTGCGCTATTTAATTGAACGACATGGGATGTTAGAGTTTGGACAACATCAATAGTGAAGGGTGTCGAGGTAGTAACAACAACTAAAGGAGCAGAGAGTGACTCATTAGATGCTTTAAACATTAGGGACCTTAAAGGACTAACGACTTGGATATCACGCTCTTGGTTGTGGAGAGCATCAACAACAACATCAAGGTCTACTTGAGATTTGACTTTAGCTTTTGCTTAGGCAAGAGCCTCAACTTCAATTTTCAAGAGCCTCTATTTTAGCTTTGACTTTGGAAATTGTAACTTGTTTGATAAGATATATATTTTTTGATTCAACAGTACAAGCATACATTATAGATAGAAGACCATGATCACCCATTGAGATATATAGTCTTGTAAAGAGGGAAATGCACAAGTTTAAGAGTGGCAAGACAAGGTCCTCAATCTTCAAGATCCTTAAGAAAGCCACATGGGAATTGTCGAAGTGGAGGAGGAAACAATTCTTAGTGAAAAATGGAACTAGTGGGTGTATAATAATTATCATCTTTAAAGCCATTGGGTCTCGTTGTGTCTTTCGTTGAACTACACAACAAGTGATGGTAGATACTTTGTTGCTAGAAGAATTTGGGGTTGTCTTTGTTAGGATCCTCTTAAACTTCTCTCCATCTATTATTAAAATTTAATCATAGGACGAATTCACTAAGGTTGGACTAATGGGAGCAGACACTAACATGTCCTCAAACACTTCTTCAATCTACTTGTAAGACTTGAGGTCCATGGATGACATGAGGGGAGAAACCATGTTTGGATACCAAAACAAAGTGTAAGTCTCCTAGATATGAAATGAGGGCAAATAGGCAATAACTTGATTATGCATTACTCATTAAATGATTGGGAGAAATGTTGCTGTAGATGAAGATTCCCAAGTGGAAGCGAGATAATATTACTATGGATTTTTCTACCCTTTTACCACAAACAGTTATAAGGTATGATTCCATATAGTTTATTGTTGATAGATTGACAAAAAATGCCTATTTACTTTTTGTAAATCTTATAATTTCGATGACTAAATTTGTGTAATTATACATTAGAGGGATTGTCAGATTATATGGTATACCTTCTAGTATTATCTCTTATCGAGATCCCAAATTTACCTCCTAATTTTGGCAAACACTATGGGAGACATAGGGGATAAGGCTATAATTGAGTTCTACATACCAAACCAATGAACAATTAAAAAGAACAAACTAATAATCAGAAGATCTATTGAGATTTTGTGTATTGGATTATTTGGGGAGTTGGGACAAGATACTTCCATTAATGGAGTTTATTTATAACAATAATCATTATGCCAGCATTGAAATGATGCCATATGAAGCTTCTTATGAGAGAAAGTGTAAGACACATTTATATTGGTATTAGGATGAAGAGAAGGTGTAAGACTAGTTACAACAAACTACTAAGAATGTTTGAGAGATTCAAGGTAAGTTAAAGACTCTCATGAGTCATGAGTCGAAAAAAGTCTTATAAGAGAAGGGGACCCTTGGAATTTGATGAAGGGGACTATGTATTCTTGAAAGTTAAATCTACTATGGGCATACAAAGAGCCATAAAGTCTAAGAAGTTGGCTCTAAAGTTCAATGCACCATACTAGATACTTACGAAGGATGGTTTGATAGTTTTAGTTTTACCACCTTATTTGGTCAATTTACTTGGAGTTTTCCATCTTTCACAATTGAGGAAGTATATATATATATATATATATATATATATATATATATATATAATTCAAGTCATATTCTTGAGACAAATAACATGCAAATTAGGGATGGTTTGTCGATAGAAATTATTCCAATTAATTTACGTTTTATTCTCCCTCAAGAAACTTTTAAAAGGTTTCACTAATAAATCAAATGATTACACAAATTTAACTATTTATGATTTACATGAGTATGCTATATTACTCTAACTCCCTTTGAGTTAAAGAACCAAAGTCTTTAATCGCTAAACCATGAAGCCGATATTGACTTTCCTAGGTACATAAAACCATCTTACCTTTCAAACACAAAGTTTTATAATAATTAACTCTTATAAAAAGGATATAGGTATTGCAAGTATTGAATAAAAGGATTATATTTCACAAGAAAGGATTATGATAAAATTTTTCTCTCAATTAATTTTCGTCTTATAGACGATATTAAAATATGAGTATAGAAAACTTGATTTCTTAAAAAAAGAATGGAAGAATTATGTTCATTTTGTTCATTTTCGTCAACCTTCATGCATGTAGCATGTAGTATTTGTTCTATTAATAGATTTCTTAAGAGTATAGTTCTTAGAGACATAACCTTACCCGTATTTTATATAATCCTATTAAATGTTTTTTAATATATTAATCGTTTATTTTTAGATGATTTATAAAAATTATATATTTCCCTTTTTATTCTTGAATAGTTTCTACAATTTTGGAATGAAAGACTACTTGCTATATTTTCTTTTTTATTCTTGTAAATTTTTTATAAGTTTTGAATAAATGTCTTGACTAGTTATTAGGAAATTAATTTAGAAATAATTTAATAAATTTTTATAAATATATTATATTAAACATAATGTATATTATAAAAATAACTATGTTCGATACATATTACTTATAAATTTTAAATTAGACCTATTATATTTTTAAAACTTTAAAATTTATTTTACCTATCATATTATTTCCACAATTAAAACAATAATAACTAAAATAACTTAATTTTTTTAAAATAATTTTTCTAATAATTGATTATTAGAAATTATATGTTAATATAGTATAATATAAACATGTTATTCTTTTAAAAATTTAAATTCCTTAAATTAGTGTTTTTTTACTCAAATATCTAGCATAAAATATTAATTATTCATATTAAAATAAATTTTTGAAAAATAAAATCAAAATTTGAAGAAATTAAAATAAAAAAAATATTTTATAAAAATTAAAATAAAATTCACTTATTTTATAATAATTACATGCAATAAATTAATTTAAAAATTAAATAAATAAAATTAAAATTTATAGAGAATAAAATTAAAGTACACACATTTGTAAAAAAATAGAAACATATTTAATCCATATAATAAATCTCCTCACTCGGGTTTTAATTTTCATTTCGAAAATTCGATTTTCATTTACCGCCAAACGTTCTCAGTCATCATCACTCTGAACTCTGAAGAAAATTGTCATGGAAGCAGAAAATTGACATGGAAGCAGAAAATCGTCAATCTAACGGTCTCTCTCTCTGTCTCTTAGAATTTCGATTCGGAATGTTTTACTTCACCGAGAAAATAGTTGCAAATTTTCTCCCTTTTGTTTTTCTCATCACTTTACGAGTTGAATCATTCGGAGGATAACCTTCATGCTAGGGTTTCGATCAACGTGATTTCTTCTTGTTCTACTTTTGCTTTTGTTTTAGATTCTTGAATCTGATTTCATTTATTTATTGAACTGAAGTTACAGGTTCTCCGGTTCAAGGCATGGAAAGCGTGGTGGCAACGGTTAGTGGTTACCACGGCTCTCAGCGGTTCGATCTCATCAAGCTGATTTCACATGCCGGCGCCAATTACGTTGGCGCAATGTCGAAATCGATAACGCATCTGGCAAGTTTTATTATTATTATTATTATTTTTTTTTTCTTTTATATAATTTTTGATAGTTTGTATGTGGAGAGAATGAGATAGAGCACGACTGAGAGAGATAAAGAGAAAGCTTAACCGAGATAGGGAACTACAATTGAGAGAGAGGTAGAGATAGGTTGAGATAGATAGATAGATAGATAGATAGATAGATAATTGAGAGAGATCGACAGAGGGCTTTATTCCATGGTGGATATTGGTGTGCAATGTAGAAACTAATAAAGCATGTGCTAAGTTTTTATTTATTTATTTTATGTGTGAGAGAGAGAAAGGGAGAAGGAGAGATAGATAAAGAGAAAGCTTAACTGAGAAGCAGCATAATTGAGAGATATAGAGAAAATAATTGGGAGAGTGAGAGCTTTGTTGAGAGATAGATAGGTAGAGATTAGAGAGTTTAATTCCATCTTGGATATTGATAATGCATTTTGTGAGTTTTCTGTTGTGTGTGAAAATCGATGAAGCATCTATGGAGTTGTGTGTATGAGACAGAATTTTGGTGCCCAATGTTGAAATCAATAATTCATCTGGAGAGTTTTGTGTGAGAGTGAGAAAGTGAGATGTTGATATGATGGAGAATTTTGGTGCGCAATGTTGAAATTGGTAATTCATGTGAAGAGTTTTGTGTGTAAGTGAGAGAGAGCTTAACTCGATGGTGAATTTGGGTTACGTCCAGGTTTGTGTGTTAGTAAGGTATGTTTTCTGTTTCTGTGGGGTGAAAGGGAAACAAATGTGAGGGATAATTTAGACGGAAGAAGAGAGTTAGTGAATGAATGAACAGGTTATTGCAAGCTTTCATTGCAAACTGTTTGATGATTGTTTATTTTTGTGATTGATCAGGTGTGTTGGAAATTTGAAGGAAAGAAATATGATATTGCGCTGAAGTTTAGAATACCAGTAGTGAACCACCAATGGATTGAGGACTGCATAAAGCAAGGAAGGCGTGTTCCAGAAGATTCTTATACCTTGCAAAGGTGAAATTCTTTTCTTTTTCTTACGGAAGAATTATACCGCAATGTAATAATGGATTTTACATAGTTATAGCTTTTTGAAAGAAAATAACACATGGTGATTGGTTATGTTTTAGTCAGCATCCAATGTTATCATCATGCTCTTGGAATTAGAATGAGCGTTGAAAAAGCATTAACTGATCAATTTGAGGCGAGTTTTGCTTTCAATTGTGTTATGGCTTAAATTGAAAGTTGCAGGGATATGAAGCCATCCATATGCCTAGATCACAACCCCACAGCTTAAACCTGAAGGGAAGTTACGTTTGACATTTAACATGGCATTAGTGTTATGTTACAACTTTTGGGAAAGCTGGTTATTAACAGTTTGGATACAGTATCTTCTATGTATTGTGTTATATGATGGGCGTCTTTGTTGTGGACTCAGGAGTTTGCTTCTATTTTCTCAAGTTTGGCATCATCGATCTTATTAACTGCTTGCTGATTATTTGTTTGAAAATCTTGGGTGCATTAGTTTGTTATATAGGACTTTATATCATTTAGTTCTTCTATTATAATCTGACATGGATTGAAATTTTGGCTGTATTTATTCTTAAGTTCACTTATTATCATTATTATTTTCAGTGGACATGAAGTAGGGCAATTGTTACTGGAAGTTCCCCTCACTGTTCGAGCCAGTAGCTTGACAATGAAAAAATTGGTCAGTGCGAAGTTAGATGATACTGGGTCTGAAAGGCAAAATACCAACTTTGGTTCTGGAACTTCAAGAACTTACGTTTTGGAAGATTCTTGTTTAATGAAAAAGGTAAATTAGGCTCTCTGTTCTCCTCTTGGATGCTTGGAATCTTTATGATGCACATTCTAAGTGTTTTCAAGTATGTTCTGATTCGTAATTTTGTTGCCTGATTTTATGAATGGGATACAACTTTCACAAAGCTACATTTGGAACCATTAGCATCCTTCTTAATAGTTGATTGTTAACCTTCAACACAAATTTCTTTACACACCAAGGTGTTCCATTTAAATCTATATGTATTTCTGATGGTATCAGGCCTGGTTTCTTATTGCATTTCTTTGTAACGCCTTGATAAATTAAAACTATAGGTACCACCATGGTTCTGTGGCGGAGATGGGATTGTTTTCTTCTTAAGATTTGAGTCATCGTCCAAGTTTAGTTGTGACTTTTATGATATCTTTGTATCAAAGGGTTATTTTAAAATTTGTAGCCAGTATTATTCATCTACAAACTTGAATAAATCTGTCTGCTTGCTTTATGCAACATAGGGTGGTTTGTCTTCTGTAAAATGCTCAATTAAAGAAAAAAGATGTGTCTTACAGTCACATGCCATAGGTATGGACACTATAGATTACTTTTAGACTGACAGAAATTCAAAAATATGATGTAGCAATATAAACTAGCTGATTGTCCGAATGAACTTTTTTTTGTATCTCTTAATCCTTTTTTCATTGCTTGTGCTTTATAAAGTACTTGCATTGCATGTGCTATGCTCTTGAATATAGGCATTATGGTTAAATGTATTGCATGTGTATTTTTTAAGTAAAATTATAAAATGAAAGTGAATGTTGTTTCAAGCATATCCATCTACAGGCTATATAATAGCTGATGCAGACTATGTTATGCTAGTTAATTTCTTTTCTTTTCACTGCATTTCCTATTTTTCAGAATGATGAGTCAAGTTCATATTCGTCTAGAGTGTCAAGGAATGGAAAAAGGAATATTTGCAATGGTAAGGGAGTCAGTACTGTGGCTGGACCTTCACGTAAAGGAAGAAGACTTGCGAGAAATCTTGTTGATGAAGTGGTGTTGGCTCCTTCAAATTTGGATTTAAGCCCAGATGACCACCTTTTTAGAATGGATAGACTACAAACAGACGCTCTAGCTACCTCTAGCCTTTCTGGTGGTGTCAATAACAACATTATTCTACAAAATAGTGAAGGACCTAATGCTGGATTAAATAATCGAAGTAGAACTATCAATGATGGTTCAGATGATATTGAACAGATTAAAGATTCAAGTCATATAGTTACTCCTAGAAATTCAACTTTGTTTATAGAAGATGCCCTACCTATGCCACAAACATCAATAGATTTATGTTCCAGTGATGATGAAAAACTCACAGGTGGTGATCAGGTTGATAATGGTACTTGCTTACCGACTTCAACAGAGTTGTCGTGTGTTATATGTTTCACAGATTTCAGCTCAACTCGGGGAATTCTGCCGTGTGGACATCGATTTTGTTTTCCATGCATCCAGAGTTGGGTTGATCATAGGGTATGCCTTCTTTTATCTGCCATTTTTACGAATAAAAGCCTCTTAATTGATAATATAATCTCTGTAGCATAGCATGCCATTTTCTTTTTATTAGATTTCAAATTTGGTCTCTATTTTTTTTAATCCTAATCGAACTATGTAATTTAACATTCATTCAACTTATGCTTCTCATTTCTCATTGAGAATTTGAGGCTCTACCTCATTGTTATGCCTTATTTTCTTAATGCAACTCAAATGAAAGTATATTTATGAATTTTGTCCAGTCTGTTATTCATGCACTCCTTTTACTTGACGGTGATACCAAAATGTTCTATTTAATGATTTGGATGGATTACGTCAACCTTGTTTGTCCTGTACATTATTAGCTTTACTCTTAATGTCATTTGCATGTTTCTTTCATTCTCATAATTGTTTTTCAATATTTATAGACTTCAATGAGAAAAATATCAACCTGCCCTTTGTGCAAGGCAAGTTTTGTGATGATTAAGAAAGTTGAACATGCAGCCACCGCTGATCAAAAAGTATACTCCCAGACAATCCCATGTGACAATTCAGCCTCAGATATTTTTATCCCCATGGATCAAGAATTACCGCTTAATATCTTTGAGGTATGCTTATTCATTAAACTATATTAGTTGTTGTGGCTATTGATTGCTTTTTTTTTTTTTTTTTTCATATTAGTTAAAATCACATAAAGGACGAGCCTAATGGTTAGATTGCTACTTTGTGACTAGAGGTCATGGATTCGAATTCTAAAAATAATCTCTGCTTGGGGAGTTAAGGGGGTGTACATACCTTGAGTAATTTAGAAGGAATTTGTTCATAAAACTATTCTAGACTATTTTAAAAAAATAGAGAGAGAAGAGGAATGAAGAGGCCGGACATAGACACAAAGGTAAAAATATGGAATGAGTGGTTGCTAGATTGGTGATTATATAGTAACAGTTTTGTCTTGTTTACATTTCATACAATCTTGACATATCGAGTGGTGTTCCCTGAAAGCCTGTAATAGATTCTACTGGAATTTAATGGCTCTCATATGCTCTTTGCTTAATTCAGACGGTTCATATATAACTGGCAGTTTAATTGGTTGTGCTGCAAGCATATAGTGAAAGTGAGAAAGATCTTCATTCAGCCAAAATAAATAATAACACATGAGCTGGCAACTTTTGTTTTACTAGGAAAGTAGGAATGCTTTATGTGTGGCCTTTCCCGCGCCCCCCCACCGGCCCCGCCCCCAACATTTTGATCATTTTAATAGATTTGCCTTGCTTGTTAAGGTTTCTTGTTTGTGTGACAAACCAACATTCAGCCTTATGATGATAACCATGATTTTGAATATTGAATTGAATTTCAGTATCCTTTATTAGGCAGGCTATGATTCCCATGAATCCATGATCCATAAAATTCAATGTTGATTAGAATGGTTGTGTATACTGATAATGCACCATCTATAAGAACCCAGAAGAAAATATATCTGAAATGTGAATTACCATTTTTATGATAATTTCTTCTAAATAAAATTGTTAGGAATACACATTCTAACACACTTTTTTGAACATACTTTCTAATCACAAATTTTGATTGGATCCTACAACTGATTTAATAACTTTCTTTCATGATTTTGTGCACTCCTTTTCCTAAATATTCCCTTTTGTGGCTGGATTCTACTTTCCATGTAGAAGGAAAGCATTGAGAGCACGTGTTACTGTTAAATTTCGAGGTTAAAAAAATTACCTTTTCGAAAGCTCACAGAAAAAAATATTTTCTAATTGCAGATTGAATCCAAAATTAATAAATAATTCTGCAAAGAATTGTTGGCATGTTGGTGCTGTAGGGTATGAGAATCCATTTATTTCAAAAGGAAAAGTTAAAAATGTATTCTTAATTTTTACTATTTCATATTTTAGTAATCTATTATTTAATATTTTAATTTATTTTAATCATTAGATTATCAATAAATGAATAGTAAAGATAAAAAAGAAATATATGTATATTTTTTTCTTGGAAAAAAGAAAATATATATATTAGACTGGTTACTTCCAATATTTTCTTTGTACATTTGATAACAGGTTCGTATAATTAATTATTGCTCATATTTTCACTGGATGTGTATACACATTTTAATAGGATTGTCACTTTGTGGTTTGTCTTTTGCTTTTACAGTCTGTACAGGCAGGAGCTTGTGTAATTTGCCGTGGTCGGGAACCAGAGGATCTCCTTGAGAGTTGTGATATTTGCCGAATTCGAAAGATCCATTCTTATTGCATGGACCCTCCTCTAAGGCCATGGACATGCAATCATTGCAAGCAACTTCGGATGCTTTATCGTAGTAATCACTTGTATTAGTATGCATCTTTTATCCGACTCCCATATCTGCTCATTTGATGAAATTCATAGTAATTTGCGGAGCTTATTCTCATGCTCTGCCAATCTTAAGCGAAACTCTAGTAAGTTGCATTTATGTGACTTAGTTCTCAACATTAAAACTAGAAAATGCTAAATTTTCTATTGGTAAACAGCCTTCTTTAGTCAACATGTGACATTGTTCTCATTGGACAATTTTTGTGTGTGAATACTTTAAGTGGAAAAAAAAATCAATATGGTGTGACTTGATTGGTAGATGCTATAGTTTTTTAAGCATCTGAGTTAGGGTTTGATTCTTGATCTGTGTATACCTAAAAGTAGTTATTGAGAAAGATCAATTTTTAAATGAATCAGTTTTGATATTTATTTTTCAAGTTTAAATATTTTTTTATGTTGTAAAATTAGTTAATGCATATATTAAAAGTTATTTTTCATAAAAATTAATGAGAACTTTTATAATTTACTTTATGTATAAATTAATGTTAATATGTGAATTTTTTCATTTTTATTTTTTGCTTTTATATAGGTTTGGGACAAACTTAAATTTTAAGATTTCGATTATTTTTTCATAAAAAAAACTGTTCTTAAAATAAGTAGTGGATAATAATTTTAATTTGTATTGTTTTTAATTAAGGTGATTTTTGCAACAGAAAATGTGTAAATTAAAATAATTTTTTATAGTTTTTTTTTCAGTTTCATATGTACTTTTTTAGGGTAATTTTTTTATATTTAAACAAAATTAACTATTTTAAAAAAAAAATTAATCAACTTATTCAAACAAAAATTGATTTTAATTATAATATTAATCCATTATACTTCTAATTAATTATTGAAATAATCTAGTTTTTGCAGTTGTTTCAAACACATCAAATATTTATTACAAGTATAGATAGATGACAGTTATTTTAACATTTTTAGACATTTCTTTTATTTAAAACATTTTTAGGTCAAACAAATTTGATTTGATTTGGATGGACAGATTAAACATAACATGAGTGGAAAGAGTTCAACAGAAATTTACTCTAAGATTCCAATAATTATGTCCAATTGCAAATTAAACAAGAAGAAGACATACATGTTTATTGTGGTGTCAGTAATTACCATAACTATGAAAATATATCAAATACCATTACCACAAAATACATCAAATGTGCTTTCAAAATGTCTTAAACTGTGTTAAATTCCAGCACACTAATAATTTTAGATGTTGGATATATTGTACATATTCATGCCAAATCTTTGAGAGAAGTTAAGGTGATTTTCATAAAGTGTGTATAAATAACCATTTTGTTGTTCAATTATCCCCTTTTATTGGAAGTACTTTATTTTGTTATATCTGTTGTTGTATTGAATCGACTGCTCATAACATCAGAAGTCATCACATGTGCATTATGAATTCAGAGCAATCTGAAAGATTGTAATCTAATTGAATTCAGAAGATTCATTGTATCAACTGTTGTTTTTCCAACTTTTGTATCACAATCCAACCCAAAAAAGATTCAATCCCTGAAACAAACATTAATGTGTTTCGTTTGCTTCCCTGTCCTATTCAACAAACAGCAATGATATCTCAGAATAACACATTCTTTGAAACACATTTTCCACAAATTTTAATAAATTATATAATGAAAAAGAAAAAAAGAAAAAACCCTGAAGTCCCATATTCAGATTTTGATCACAAGCATTCATTTTGGGATATTAGATATAGATTACCGTTCTGCATATTCTTTCTGCTGTTCCCTATCGGTGTTTTTATGTCGGATTAATTGGTGATTGTGCTTTCAAATGTGTGTCGCTTTCAAGTTGTTTCAGTGGTCCTACGAGAGAGAAAGAAAGGAAAGAAGAGGACAGAATCTAAGATAATCTCTTCATGCCGTGCCTTCACTCTCTACAATCATCATCTTAGGGTTAGGTTTAACTTCTCTTCACGTTTCATTTCACTTTTTTTGCTTCATAATTTCTAATCATACTTATTTTTAACTTAAAAATGTATGAGGATGAAGTTTATGATGAACTATCGGTCATTAAATTAATCTAACTTTCACTGTTATAACATGATAAATCATTCATAATAATGACAATAATTCATGTTGGAGTATGTATTTATATTTTGTATAGATTATTTTATAAAAAGTTGTAAAATATGATTTTCTTAATTTTTTATGAATTTGGTAAGATTTTAAAAAATTTATAGGAAAAGTTCTATAAAATATATTTTTTTTTAATCAATAGTGCTGCACATTAGAAGAAAAAAGTGTTTGGAATAATTTTTTAAACAATTATTATGATATGAGCATTGATATATAATTTATGATTATACACACATAATTTTCACTCTTAATTCAAAATAAAGCTAAACTTAAGCTTAAGAATATTTTATTATTATTGAGAAGAAATGGCTACTTTAGTAAGCATATAAATTTAAAGTTGTTTCAACAAACAATTACAAAACACATTTTTGTTGTAATTAAAAGTGTATTTGATGATTTAGTTAGAGATGTTAAGAAGATTAGAAAAGGTTGAAATTGTAGGAATCTAAAGATGTGATGTGTGAGAGGAATGAAGGAAGAAAAATGTGGGAAGTGGTTTTAGAGTGAGAAGTGTATGATGGTGGCCACTTTGATGTTTCATTTTCATATGCAAACAATTAATGCATTTCAAGCTTTTTATTTTATCCTCTTTGTCCTCTTTTGTCAACCCCACCTCAATACTTTCATATACTTTCATGTCCATTCAATTGCCACATCACTCTTCTTCAACTTTATTCTCCACTACTAACTATATTTCTTCCATTACTAATTTTTTTTTTATGTAAAACACCAAATAGTTTCATAAAATTTATATAGTTTGTTAATTATATTCTAACTTTTAGAAATAATTATGATAGTGATAATAGCAAATTTAAAATTGAAATATTAATGCGAAAATCTAATCTAACCATTTTTTTTTTTTATTTCCTTATTCAATATGAGAGAGTTGACTTGTAAAAGATAAAATAAAATTGTGCTTTAAAAAAATCATGGAAAGATATATTGTAATGTGAATTTTATAAAAATAAAATATATTTAATTAGTTTTTGTAAAGATATATTGAGAGTTTAAGTTAAGTAAGACACTAAGGGATGAATAATAAAATTTATTTAGTTAAGTTTTAAAAATTATAAATAAAAAATTAAATATTTTAATTTTTATTATTTTAAAATTATTATCTCTTTAAATTTTTTTATAACTTTTTTTTTTTAACTTTTTGTCTTCTTTCTAATTTTCTTTCTCATCATTAATTTTTTTTATCAAATTGAAACTTGTAAAGAGTAGATAAATTTTAATTGATTGAAGTTTTGTTTTTGATAAGTTTTTAATGCTTAAACTCTTTTTTTCCTAAATTGTTTTGGCTCTACATGTGGGACCCAACTCCTTGCATGGGACTCATTCCTCATCAATATGACTTTATACTTACTTATGTTCTTAATAGTGTGTTTGGTTTGTGAAATATGTAGTTAGATAACTAGTCAGAGTATTATTTTGTCCTGTGAAGTGGAGTAAAAGACAATTTAGACTCCAAGAATCAAGGAAAGCTAGTCCTAACTTAAGTTCAATATGATCATGGGAATATGGATTTAAGAATCTGAGTATGTACTTTGTTCTGAATTGAAAACCCTGAGACTGAGATTTGAAACTATGAAGTTAAATGAATGTAAAAGCTGCCCTAATGAGATTGAACTCTGTGATTGTGGAATTTGCCAAATTGAGTTGTGGTATTTGATTGTTTGACCATAGTCTTGTTCCAATGAATCTGGTTTGAAGTGGTAAAATTTGATTTAAATGCCTGTTGGTATTAGATTTGGTTCCTTTGTCTTGAACTTTTGAAATTGAATTATAAATTGTGTAAAAAGATTGTCTAAGTTTATTCGATTCACCCATTTTATCTTAAACGAGGTAGTAAACAAGTCATCTAAAATCTTTAATGTGGTTTTTATTGAGTGGAACAAGTAAATCAGGATTAATTTATAAAATTCGATGAACACAAGCCTTATTTGCTCAATGAAATTGGTTTCAAGAGATAGAGTGTTCTTAAATTTTATTCCATTGAAGTCAAAAATATTATTTATATTAATTTTTATTTAATAATATTTAATTTTCAATTTTTAAATAAAGATATTGTGATAATTTATTATATTATTATATTATGTAATTAATATATTTGTACTTCTTTCCCATCAATCCAACATTGCACTCATTTATTTTTTTATTTATTTTAATTTAAACGATCCTATTTTCTTATTTTATTTTTTTATTCTTTTTTATATTTAGTCATTTTTATCTGTAATAAAAAAAATTAAAAAAAAATTTATCTTATATCACTTTAAAATAATTTTAATTAAAATTTGATACATGTTCATTAAAAAAAATTGCATACACAAATATACATAGATGTTATATATATATATATATATAAATAAATAAAATAAAATATTTTTAAACTATTTTATTTTTAAATTATAAGTCATTATTTTGATATGTAGAACAATTATAATTATAATTATTAATGATATATTTTTATTATAATTTTAATAAATATTTTATTTTTTATGAATATTGTAGTTTAATAACTTTTTGTTGATAATATATATTTTTTAGAAAATTATATTACCTTTATTATTAATGATGTAGAAAAATATAATTATTTTTTAAAAATATTTACTAATAAGATTTATATAAATTATTAAAAGATGAAATGCTTTTGATATTAATAAATTACCTTTAATTATTTGAAATGACAATAAATTTATCTAGAAAAAATATATTAAAGTAATTCAAAAAGAATTTAACATTTTTGTGAATAATAAATATTTTATTGCAGATTTAAAATTTGTTTATTATAAGGACTAGATTATTAATTAAAAATGAGAATGATTTAATTACTATATAAATATTTTAAAATTTTAATTTAAAAAATTTTATAAATAAAAACTAATTATTCAAATTTTACTTTATAAAATTATATTTTTTTAAAATTAATTTTTCTACATACACTCTCTAATTGATTTTATTTTATATATTTTTTAAAATATGAGTTTGTAATAATAATAGTCGTGAATGGAAAAGTAAATTTTATCATAGTTTTGTTTATTGTAAGTTTTTATAAATATTTTAGTATCTGATTTGTATAGAGATTTTTAAGTGTATGCATGTGCTATTTTTATTTTAAAGGTAAATTTTTAATAGAGATAAAGGAATAGAGAATATGGATGAAGTTTTTAAAATATTACGAGAAATAGAGAATGTGGAAGAAGTTTTTAAAAGATTACGGTTTTCAATTGATGTATCATTAAAAAAAAGTTAAGGGTTTCATTATTTAATTTAAATAGAAAAACGATAAAGAACTTGAGTTGATTGACCAATTATGAAACATAAATTTTGATTATAACAAATGATTTCCTTGAAATGGTTAACTTATATGCCAAAAAAAATATATAAGATGTATCAAAATTTAAGGAATTTTCTAGTAACACACGAAATCATCCTCTTCAATTTAAAATAATTTGCATAATCTTTTACATTATAAAATTATTTAAATAAAGAACTATTAAAATATATGTTAAGAGTATTTATAAAAAGTAGAAAATAAAAAAATTAGTAAAATTATGATATTTAAGTATATTTATTTTGAAAGAAGAGTTAAATATATTTAAAACTAAAGTATTTTATTTGTTTCATTAGTAGTTTCTTTTATAATAGTAATATAAAATATTAAAATAAATGTAAGTTAGTAAAGAAGTAATGATGTAGCCGTTACATATAAATGCAGTATCTTCGGTTTTCCTAGAAATGCAGTAAATTCGGTTTCTGGTCAAACTTATTTAATGTTGTATTCTATTTCCATCTTATCACATTCTTTATATAAAAATATATTTCTCTTCTGTCTATCTAGTTTGGCTTATGAAGTGATCATTAACTAATTTCATATGTATTCATAGTAATAGTTAAATTATTTAACATTCTTTTTTCCATGTAATAAAATAAATAAAATTTTTAATATTATCCTCAAATTATATTTATTGAGAATAATAACTAAATTTAAAGATGAAAACATTTGTGAACTAGTAATATTAAATAAAGTATAGAAAATTAAAATTTCTTTATTCCTTTTCTCTTTGTTGTCCATCACATTTTTTCAAAATATTGAATTTTTTATCTATTATATTTCAAAGTTCAAACAGTCTTAATTAGGTATCTTCTTTTAGTACTGTTTGTAATAAAGATAAGAAGAATATATTTTTTTATCACAATTTTAATTATAAAAAATATATATTTTTAACATAATAAATTATTTAACCATAAATTATATTAAAAATTAGAATAATAATAAACTTATACCTATCTACATTATACACATAAATTGTTAAATATATCATATTTATATTCTAACATACATAATTGGAAATCTTATATTACTTAAATATATCATCAAATTAATATATATAAAATTGTGCAAATTTTATCTTATTGAATCTATTTTATGAGGTTGAGTTAGGCTTAAATCCACTATTAATATGGTATCAGAGCCTATCCTAATAAGATTATTGAATCATTCAAAAATTTATCAGACTATTATCGGACCATCTATAAATTTTTCAGGTTACTATTAGATCATCCATAAATTTCTAGTCTCATGTTTGATATTGGGAACTCTCTCGTGAGAGAAGTGTGTTGAAGATCATACATCACTTAGAGATATGATCAAATATATATATATATATATATAAAGTGATACAAACCTTATCTCATTAAATTAAGCTTAAATCTAACTCTAATATAGATAATAAAATTGAGGTTAAAAAAATAAAGTCTTAAAAACGTTATATTTATATTAAATCATATATATTAAATATAAATATATTGTGTTAACAAATCAATAAGTGTTGCACGAATATTTAGAAAAACGTATATTTTTGACATTTTTCTAAAAATTATTATATTAGAAATTATTCTAACATTTACTTTTCTCTCAGTCAATCTTGCCTATAGGAGAGGCAGAAACAAACTCTATTGGAAATCCAGCAGTAAAACAAGTAGAAATAATTGGATTCATTGCCTCATAATCTAAATATAAAATAACAAAACTCTTTATATTAAATTATTATTAAACCTTTTTATTAATTAGATTTAAAAAAACAACAATTTTGATCCATTTTTTTATTTCGTATAAGTTTTTTTATAGTGTAAACGGCAATAAAATTAGAAAACTAATCCAGTGGTCAAAATCTTACAGCCAATATTTCATTTTAAAGTAAAAAAAAAAAGAGGATAAATTCATTAAATTTATAATTTGTTGTTCATTTTCATTTTTTGAAATGATTAATCTGTTTTCAACATATTCAAACCACACTACGACTGATTAAATTTTTTGAAAAGCTGAACCAGATAAAAATGTGCCCTAATCAAGAACTTCTGAAATTTAACAAAAAAAAAAACAGAGGAATTGCTTTCCTTAAGAAAGGGGTGAAAGAAAAAATTTTCCTTTTTTTTTTTTTCTAAACTAGATTTCATCATTTTACCCTTTTGTATCATTTTCCATTCTTATCTTAGAAAATGACCTGAGAAAAACTCCCACATGTTCTTGCCAGGATAAGAAAATTATATTCACTAAAAAACTTTAGTTTTGGGTGGATGTGTTTGATTAAAAGAAAAAGAGAGAAAAAGAGAGAAAAAGAGTGTGTAAGAGAGAGAGAGAAAGAGAGAGCATAAAGATGAATAAAAACAAAGATCTAATTGAAACTACACATGTTGCATGAAACAAAATTGAAGGGAAAACAACATTGAAGAACTAAGAAATGTTTGAGTAGAAAATAAGCATCAGAAAGCAAAAGTTTTGGACTTTGGTGAATCAGCCACTTTGAGAGTCTCTTCAATGATTTTTCTGGCCTTTCTGCTCCTAATCTCCATTCTCATGCTCTCACTCTTCTCCACCTTATCATACTCACTCTTCTTCACAATCTTCAAACCCCTTATCTTGGATTTCAAAGTCACCATCAACCTCCCAAACCCCATTGTTTTTTCCTCCTTCCTTCAACCCTTGACTCTGCTGATTCTGCTAATGAATGAGAACCAAAACATAATAAAAATGAAGAGAAACAGTTTGATAATAATCATGTTGAGAAGAAGAAAAGGGAGATGTGAGAAGTAGTGAAAAGAAGAAGAGGAAGATTGAAACAAACCTTGTGAAGGAGTGATTTGTGAAAAGTTTTGTCACAGAGAATGGAGAAAAAATGGTCCTTCTCTCTCTTTATATATACTTGTCAATGGAAATGAATAAATGAGTGCATTGAATGAATTGTGGTTATATTCAGTCTCCATTCACAAATTGTTTAGAAATTTACGATAGTAAAGTCAAATGATAAGATCAAATTGAATAAGCTTATCACTTCTTTTATTAATAATAATAAATAAATAAATAATAATAATAATTAAGTTTAATCTTCACTTAAATTTGATTTTTGTCCATATAATTTTGTGAGTGTAAAGTTTTGTTTCTTACAAAATTTTAATAAGATATTAGTATTTCTAAAATTGTCTCATTAAATTTTTAATTTTTTTTTATATCCAATATTTAATAAACATGTTAATTTAATTTGATAATAACTTTTTATTCATAAATTAACGGTGTTGCAATTGTTAATTCTTAATTGATATAATTAAATTAACATATTTATTAAATATTGAATATATAAATTATATAAAAAAAGATATTTTTTGGTAGTAGAATCATTTTTATAATGTTTTTATTTTAATTAAAATTATAAGATTATGATAATAGTATAATATTTATCTGTATTAAATATTAATAATTTTTAATTTACCTTATTTTTCAAGACATTTAAATAAAATTATTTATTATATTTTTTTTTACAATTTAATTAATTGTTGTGATTTCTGAACTTTTAATTCATTAATATCCTTTTATTATGTTAATATTTGAATAATTTACTTTGGTAATCCCTCTTATTTATTTACCAACAAATTCCCTTTAAATTATTTATTATGTGACTCTTCGTATTCTTTTACAGTAAAACAAAAATAAAAGAGAGATGATGGAGATAATAAATGAGAAATGGGAGTTTAAGAGTATACAATTAATTTGAAATTCAACATTTATATGTAATTAATGGGGCAGTTAATTTGTAGCAATTAAAACATAATAATGGCATAGTTTATAATGTCACGGAATAAAATAGGCAAAACAAGCTTCAAGACAAAAAAACATTTATTACAATTATAATAGTTATACAATAATATAAATTATTATTGCTATTATTTTTTACTCAATGATAATTTTATTTTTAATATCAAATAATAAACTATTAAAAAGTGTGAATAAAAAAATACATGATATATTTTTATAATTATTTTTTAAACTATTTTTGTACGATTTTTTTAATTAAAATTGTGATAATCATTTATTAATAGAAAGATCACTTCGTAAGAAATAAGGTAAAAAAGTATAATTCGTATTTATTTTTTAAATTGTGTTAATTGTTTTTTATTACTATAAAACTATGGATATATAGAGAAGGATTCTGTTTCCAATATTTACTATTATAATTAGTTATAGAACAATACTATTAAACATTATTAATATTATTTCTATCAATAATAAATTTAATTGAATATATTTTAATTTTTGGTTTTATTATTTATTTTTTCTAAACTAATGTAATAGAAAAGCTTAAATTAGTTTTGGTTCCTATAAAGTAAGTGATTTTTAATTTTAGTTCCTATTAAAAAAATAATTTTCAATTTTCGAAAAAGATGAAATTTTATTTTTGATATTATTATTATTGTTATTTAACAGTCATTAACCATTAACAACTTATGTATTTAAAAAATTATTAACCAACCATACTAGGTAACATCATCACTTTATGCCTACAAAGTTTCTTAACCTCTAAAATAAATATTATTTATCCATATTTAAATAAATTTTAGGAATAAAATTAATTATTTCAAAACAAATATTTTACATAGATGAGAATCCAAATATGTTCATTTTAATTATTTTACGGAAGAAATTAAAAAAAATTGTAGGAACCAAAATTAAAACATACTCGTTTATAAGAAGTAAAATTATATTTAAATAAATAAAAATGATTTTTTTAAGTGTAAGTAAAAAGATTTTGTAACACTATTAAACATGGCTAAGGAACACTACTTAAATAAGTCGGGTTTTTGAAAAGTTTTGCTTTTTTATTTGTTATTTTAAAAATTTAAGATAATATTAATTATTATTTTATTAATTATATCCTTCATTTTATTTGATATTTTATTATTTTTCACACTGATAATAAAAATAAAGAGAAAAATGATAATAAAAGTTTCAATAAAAGCAAAAGCATTAATTGTGTTCTTAATTTTTCTATCTCAGTTTAGAAAAGATTAAAAAGGAAAGTACTAATAATTAACAACCCCAATGAAGAAACAATAAGCCATAATTCTTATTTTACTTTTATTATATTTTTCTTACTTTTTTTTTCGGTCAATTATTTTCCTTTTCCTACTATAAAACTCTTTAGATAAGTTTTTTCATTAGTACTTTTAATAAAAAAAACGAGTTTTTTTTTTATAAATTAATTTTTAAAATAGTTTTTATATAATTTTAAAAAATTTTCCTTTTCAACTTATATATAAGTTAATTGTAGTTTACGAATAAAATTATTTATTTTTTATTTTAAAAATTTTCATAAAGAATTTTTTCCAAATATAATATAAATGAAAACAAAAATTTGAGAAATAAGACTCTGTTATACTAAGTACTTCACATTTTTAATATTAAGAAATATAATTTTAAGTCTAATATTTAATTTAGAAGTCCAAATATATGAAATTAGGTTGATGATGATTTTAATTTTTAGTTGTGGCCCGATTCTGAAAGGGAAAACAGCACAATATTTTATTTGCATTTTTGGTTGATTTCAGCATAATGAATTTTAAATTGAATTAATTTTCATTAAAATTGATTTCAAATTAAATTAATTCTTATTAAAATTGATTTTAAAGTGAATTAACCTAACTTTTGAAAGAAACTTTGGATTACAACTTAGTATAATTTTTTTACTTCAATGTAAAAGCTATTTAAAGTTACTTCCAACTCAATCAATTTTTTATTAGTAATCTATTCATGATGTGAGACGAGTTTCTTTATAAATATTTAAAAAAAAAATGGAATGAGGTTTTTTATAAGTTAAAATTAATTTATATACAAATTAAAAATAAAAATTTCTAAAAATTAACTTATAAAAAAATTAATTTTAATTACAGAGAAGTCAATTTTAATATTTTTTTCTTTAAAATATTTACAAAGAAGGTCCTCGAAATTACTATTTCAGACTAACTTGTTTAAGCTATAACTTGTCTGGGCCCAATCCTAATGAGAACTAACCCATATAAATGCAAGCCCATACAAGTTGGGCCATTTTTTTCCATGACTGTCATTTATCCTAAATAATATTTTAGAAACTAATTAATTAAGAATATGTTGAGAGAGGGTTTTTATCTATTTTGAAACTTCATTTAATACATATAAAAGAAAATCTTCGTGTAAATTCGAAAAGGTTTTTTTAGAAGATAAAGATAAATTGTTTATGGAAAAATTTATCTAAGGAGACCAATTGTATTTATTTGACTTAAAGAAAGTTCTTTATCTATTTTTCCCTTTATCATGTAAGAAGAGACTTGCTTTCATGGTTTCAAAAGAAATTATGTTTAAAGCTTTAAACTTTTAATTAAAGATTTTTTTTTTAAAAGACTTGAAAAATTTATCAAACATGTTAAAACACTTAGCCAACTTAATAGCACTTTGTTTGATACATAAAAGTATCATCACATGAACAATCAATGCTATCACATTAGTCAACGAATGCAACAAATAGTCAACTGACAGAAGAACAAATTTCATGATATTTCAAAAAACAGGAGACAAAATATGTAAAAGAAAAGCTAGGAGTAAAATCCTTGAGAAAATTGATAAAATGGTGATTAAATGTGCAATTAAACCTTAATAAAATTTACATGACTCTTATATTTTCTTTATAGATTTAATTTCCCCTAGTCTCATTGTCTTCATGGTTGTTATGACTATGACATCAACATGTGTATGTGTTTGGGTTATAGGTTTTACAACTTTCAATGCATCTAAAAAAATAGATGTCTGTTGGATTCAGTTCAATGGAAATTTGAAACACTTTCTTGGATAAAAAATATACCTCATGCTCATTGCAATTAAGTCAAGATTAGGTTTGAGATAATAAATCAAAAGCTTGGAGTTACGATAGAGTATGTGTTTTTAGATTATGGCCAACCTCTTCGACCCAAAAAAATATGGTAAATGGTTTCACTAGACATATATAAATTTCTAAGATTAAATGGGGATTAAACAAATATTGAAAAAAATTTACATAAATATAAGCAATCTAGTAAAAAAATGTCAAATTTTAAGGGTGGATATGACATGGGTTATTAATGTGATTTTGAGGATAAATAATAATATCCGAAATATGAGTTTTATTTTTCATACAATTAAGAAAAACAAATGAAATTTTACCATGAGTGATATATTTATAATTCTAATTATCAATTTATAAGCATATTTTTAGTCGTAGATGTGACAGTTTCCACTTTTAACATTTGTAGTAAAAAATCACTCCATGTGTCTATTGGTCCTGGTAAGCACCAATGAACACAATCATTATATAGTGTCAAATTCTCATTTGGCCAGAATCCATATCTATTGGGGTGACCATCTGGTCTCAATAACATTGCTTGTGTGGTGTCAAGTAACATCAACTTCAATCCTTTCTTTATTCCTTCATTCTTGGCAATTCTAAACTCCTCTAATTGAATCTTATGTAACTCTAAGTCATACCCTTCTAACTTTGTTTCATTACTCCTAAATGGCTTAGTTCTCACACAATTTCCACCTTTATTCCACAACCCATTTTCAAAATGAGATGGTGAAAATGTTCTAAGAAATGTTGTGCCCTTGAAGTTTTCTAAACCAATGATGGATTCAAATGTTGTCCTAAAAACCTTTCTATAGCCATAGTACAAGTTTGAGTGAGTCACATTTTCTAAGTCACAATATTGACATCCAACAACTTTTTGTTTCTCATAGAATACAATGGGTCCCAAAAACCATTGTCCTCCATTGATAATAACATAGTCAAACTCTTTAATGTGAGTTACCCATGTTTCATCAAACTCATCAATGTAAACATTGAAGAGGACACTATTTGAATCCACCCTTTTAGCTCTAACTAGATGGGGTGTCCAATAATTAGCCATGGTGAAGTTGTAGCTTGAGTACTTCCATTGCTTGAAGGAAAAGTCATTCATGTGGGATACATCTATGGGCCACTCCACCTAGGAAGATAGATAGAAGGACCAAGATTTAAAAATTTAGTTATGAAAAGGAAAGCAAAGGATAAATCATGTTTGTTCAATGGTTGACAAGGAATTTTTTTTCAAGAAAAGGATGAAGAAGATGAGAGGATTATAAGAATGAAAGTTAATTTAAAAACAAAATATTTCATCAAACATTTATAATTTAATATCATTTAACTACTCACAATTTAGATTTCAACTTTAACTTAATTTAACTTTACCAACTATTGCCAAAAATATTAGTATTCCAACAATTAGGGACCATTTCAATTTTATAACAGTTCTATGTTTAAGTTAATAGAACAAGTTGAAGTGAAGTTATATTTTTCTGAGTGAACTTTCAGCTTTTGATTCTCTTATCTACCACACTTTCTTTTGCTGGGGACTCTGAAGTATATGGATGCATGAACTTATGTCATATAATCCAATGAATAAAAATGATGAGCCTGTGTTTCATGAAGTTTAAACAAGGATGACATAAAATTTACTACATTCAGATGCAGGCTTGCTATGTAATCAGATACCATGTTACTGATACTATACTATCTAAGAAACTACAAAATTCGTATCAGAAAATAAAGGAGCTAGAAAAAGATAAAATTAAACAAAGAAATAATTGTAGAACCAGAGTTTTAGAATCTCAATCTTGAAAAGTGTAGAAGAGACTTACCCTTGATAGGAGGCAAATCATTGATTGCATGTGATTTCTGGCTAAGGAGTCTCCAACAAAAGCCATAGATTTTCCCCTCATAATTTCCAGGAACTGAAAGGGGTTGAACACGGGGAGTTCACAGTCATTTGGCTTCCACCTCCACTTCATGAACTCAGAATCAGGTCTCCCATGCTTCATGCAGTTTTGGTGCTCATGAATTGCCCAACATGTTGTGTTTGTGTAGTATGGTGCCTCAGGGTTTGGCACCCATTCCCCACTGAAAATGTCACACTTCTTCACGGATGTTGAGGGCAAGCTTTCTGGCTCCTTCGAATCATCAAATGCAGTGGATGGAAGCTTATATTTATTGATCTTCAACAGTGGAGAGTAGCTAAACAAAGAATAAGATAGTGCTGTTGTGACAGTAAATATAAGTAAGATTATGCATGCTAGTATAGTTACTTTTGATACTGCTAGTTTTGGGGTAGTGTTCCCACATACAGGCTCAATATGTAGGAACTTCATGGAAAAAGAGAAAGAGAAGAGCAAGGGATAAAGGAAGAAGGAAATGTAGGAGAATGGAATCAGCTTTGCTAATATATTGTGTGTAAAATAGCATAAACTGTCTCTGATTTGTTTTTTGTTCTGATTCAGTAAAGCTTTGTCCAATAATTCATTTTTATTGGTTGAGATTCTCTACTTATTTGAGCCATCATAAACATAAATATTTTATGATAATATTTATCATTTCATAATTTTCTTGTGGCCCTTGTAACATGTCTATATATTCCTTTTCTTTTAATAATTTAGAGATTTCTATTTCTTTTCTGAATATCATCACATCTAAAAACAAATTTAGGTCTTACATTCTTTTCAAATTAAGTGTTAGGATATATAGCTGAAAGAAACACTCTGGCTCCAGTTTTGCTTCTACAGTTGCATAAATAATGGTCCATGTGCTTGCTTCATCATACTTTATGTACGTACTGGTCCATGTGTTAGCTTCATCATACTTCATGTACGTACAAAATCAATGGACCATCCTAACATTTTTTGACAGCTAAGATCGATAAAAGATGTTGAAAAGTGTCAAAGGAGAAAGGAGAATATCATGATAGTTCGTTTTTGTGATGAGGTCATTCGTGTGAGGAATCCCTCTTCAAGAAAAGCTGTCACCTCGTTTTGTTTGTGTTGTTCAATCTGCAGACATAAGATATATGATTCATGCATGTGAGCTTCTGATAAAGTAGAAAAATTTAACCATCCAGTTGATTTATCGCATGATTTTTTTTCCGAAAATAAAACCGAATTATAATAAGGTTTACACTTTATTTTTCTAAATTGATTTGAAAAATAAGTTAAATCCATAACATTTTTTTTTTATACCGCATGCATTGTAATAACATACCCTCGCCACAAAAGATAGGGATATATATTTGTACAGTTTGAAAGAAGTGATGATCTGGTGGATAGAATATTATCCATAGGTTCTTGATATTCAACAGCTGTTTTTTTTTCCTATATTTGAAGGAAAGAGCAGATAAAAAAAACATAAAATAAATAATTTCAGGGCATGGAGAAGGACAAATTGTGACCAGTTGGTGGGTTCAGATCATTTTAGCTGAACTTAGTTTGGAAGGAAGTGTGGAAGACTATGGAACATAGTGTTAGTTGATCAGAGAGAGTGAAACATATATACCAAACCCAAGACATTAAGCAATAGATTTCTAGAAGAAAAAAATACTCGATAAAAATACATAGATTTCTAGTTTTTTCACAATCATTAATATTGCAAAAGATTGAGAAAATTTAGTTAGTTTTTTCACAATCATTAATATTGCAAAAGATTGAGAAAATTTAGTTACTATTAAAGAAATTTTACGTTCATTAAAAATGAGACCGAATTATGACATACAAGTGAGTTGTAAATCTTACTTGAACCGGTTTGAAGATGAATTAAACACTATTGTTAGAGATCCCACATTACTTGGTGATATGGCCAAATTAATGTATATAAGTGGGGGCAAATCTCATCTCATAAGCTGGTTTTATGAGGTTGAGTTAGCCTCAAAACCCACTTCTTTTATGGTATCAGAGCCCATCCTAACAAAGTTGTTGGGCTTATCACACCACCCCTCATCCATATATGTCGTCCTACAATTGTCTTAAGGGCAAACCTCACCTCATAAGCCGATTTTATGAGATTGAGTTAGGCTCAAAACCCACTTCTGTTAACTATAATTACTTTCTACATAGAGTTTGAGGAGCGTGATTATTAATAGAGTATTATTATAAGAAAAAAGTCTTTATATTATAGTTGGTAACTCAAATTTAAAACCTTATACATTATTTTATATTATTGACTAAAAAATGTAAAATAATTTAGATTATTATTGGGCATGATAATATATCTACCCATCAAAGAAAAATTAAAAAAAATAAAAGGGTTTAGTTATATAGCTAATAAAGAGGTAACATCCACGTGGCATTGTTAATAGTTCAAAAACTTTCTTTATGTATGTTTAATATTCCTCATAATTTTCAATTTCAAAAAAACTTGTTGATCCAATTATGCATTGAGTTCCTATAGGATATTCTTAAATGCAGTAAAGTTTTTTTTCGTCCTTATTTGATATTTTAATTGATTTTAAAGTGAAAAAACTTTATTTCCCTATTCTTAATAATTTTGTTTGTTTAGGACAGGACCAAAAGCAAATTATGATACAACTAAAAATATTCAATTCATTGTTTTATTCTATAGCACATTCTTAATTTAATCCCTTTATAAATAATTAGATTACAATAATATTTTATCATAAGAAAAAATTTCACTTTCAATGTAAGTGTAGGTAAGTAAATACAATAATAGTATAGTAGTGAGAAAAGAATTTATGTCGGTTTATAATAGTTAAAAAAAATGAATTTTGTTGATGTTTTTGTGATTGAGTTACATTAGTATAAATATATAAATTGATAATATAATAAAAGAAAACAGATATGCATAATCTGATTAATTATGATAATAAAAACTAATTATTGTAATATAATAATTAGCTTTTATTATAATTGATAATAATATAGTAGTAAAAAAAATCTAGACAAATTTATAGAAATATATTCTGAAAAAAATATTCTTTTTTTTTTCTTACACTAGAAAAATATAGTTAAAACAATTATTAAAAATTGCCTCTTAAAATTGAGTTTAACATTCATGAATTAGGAAAAAAAAGTTCATTATGATAAAAATATAATGTTATTCTTATTAAATTATTGAATATAATAAATAGTTATTTTTTAAAATATTTTATCAAAATTAAATGTAAAAAGTATTATTATATTAATCTAAAGGATTAAGAATGAGAATTAAGTAATTATTTTTTATTTTGAAAAACTATTATTATAAATAATAATGTGTTGCCGTAGTATTTTCTTAAGGTGACATGTATGCACTTTAGATATAAGTGTTAACAAAATTATATATATTGACAATTTATATAATCATCATAAAAAAACGATAACAAAAATTAAAAATTTTTAGTGTATCTCGTAACTCTCCTCACATTCCCTTCTTCTTTGAAACTTCATTACTTCCTCAAGGTTGAAGCATTGGGATTTCTCACTCTGAAACCATTTTTCTTCCATTTCCCTTTCCCTTCTCTCGTTTTCCATGAAGTTAACCAAAGAGGGATTTTGAATTCAAGAATCTAAGTTGGGGTTTTCTGTGAATTGTTTTGTTTTCTTGTAGATTGAGTTGTTGGTGGCTTAAGAGAAAGCTCACTCCTTCAACTAAGTGTTTAACTCTCTTCTTTTTCCAAGAGCAGAGAACCTCATTTAGTATTCAGTTTTTCAGAATTGGTGATAGAATGTGATGATTGGTAAATTGTATCTAATCCTTGAAATGATACTATTGAAAATTTTGAGATTTTGAGCTTGAATGAGTGATATTTGGATATGTTGATTGATGGAATAAAATTACAATTTTGCAATGAATTTAACGCTGAAAAACTATTTAAAATCCTAATTCCACTTTAATTTAAAAAACACTTTCAAAAAATATACTTGGGAAGGAGCTTTTCTCATATTGATAGTGCAATTTTCCCTAAGCAAAAAAGGGCCTTGGAGGGTGCTTTTTATCTCAATTTAACTAGGCAAAAATGTTTTAGTTGAAAAATATTTAAATTTTCTTTAAGAGAAAATGGATTAGTGGAGTGAAGAAAAAAACCCTAGACTATAAGGATATTTTGATTTTTAATAATTAACCCAATCAAGGATCTTGGACTAAGTATTCTTCGGTAAAAGTTCCTAGTATAATTTCATGTTTTGAACTTCCATTAGTTTCTAAAGTTTTATAGTATATGTGTTGATTTAAAAGGTTTCTGGAATGTGATTCTGGAATTTTATATGATTTAGAGATATATAAACATGAAAATTTATTATTGTTAAATTTGTCTACAATATTATCAATGTTTTTTTTCTCAAACATTTCTTAATAAAGGTAAACGTTGGAGATCCCACATCAACTAGAGATAAGATCAAAGTAAGATTTATATAGTGATGCAAACCTCATCTCATTGAGTTGATTTTATAAAGATGAATTAGACTTAAATTTACTATTAATATGGTATTAATAATATGATACTAGAACCAATCCTAACGAGATTCTCGGATCATTTCTATCAAACCATCCATAATTTCTGGATATTCAACATCAACATCAACAATTATTATTAGTGATGCTTAGTTGAATAATGAAAAATTCAAAGTTTATCTTGCATCAAATACTTAACTTATAGGACAAGTTATATGATTTATAAATTTATTTAAGAGAGGATGAAAAACTTTGATCTTTCGTCAATAATGGTGTTTTTACATTTCAAGTTTCTTATTTGTTCTTTATGCAAGATTTTTAAGGATCTTATTTTTTTAAGACAATATGGTTACTATGTATTTCATCTCAAATATATTTTATTATATGTTTGACCTCGTATTATTGTGTGTCTTTGAATATATATATATATATATATATATATATAATATTTGTTTTTTTTAAGACATTTATACTATATTCAAAATTTGTTAAGCGTAAATATAATATGTTTAGCAAATCATTCTTAGTAGAAATAGGTTGTGTTCAACAATTTTTTTTTGTAGAAACATGATAGTTAAGCAGATTATAGGTGTTGTGTGTGTAAAGACCCAATGTGAGTTAATTCGTTCAACAAATTTTTTTTGTAGAGCTAAGCGTAAATATGACAGTTCAACAGATTATAGGTGTTGTGCGTATAAGGACCCAATGTGAGTGTTAGTTCCAGTGAGACAGTGACTTAAGTAGTAAAAGATGAAAGTGTTAGATAAAGTTTTAAAAAGGATTATAATTAGAAAAACTAAACCTTTTAATCTTCATTATTTCAAAAATTACTATCTCTTTAAAACTTTTTTCTTTCTAAACCCTCTACTTTCTCTCTAATTTTTCTTCCTCCTCCTTCATCTCTTTCAAGATCCAAGTATACCATTTTGAAGCTCTTGAAGAATAAAACACTTTATACCGATTAAATTTCCGTTTGGATAAGTTTTTTGTACTTTATTTTGTCCTAAGGGTTGGAAGGGGGTGACTGTTTTGGGATTTTTAGGATTTTTTCATGTGCTTTTTCTTATTCCCAAATAGTTCTATATTAGTATGAACTCCTAATAATGTGGTCGATTTGGTCTTTAGGCACTCTTGAAGCAATTGGGATTTTACCCTTGGTAGAGATAATAACAAAATATTTTGAAAATCATTAAGATAACGAAAGCTAGTACCTTAATTAACTTGTGTAGAACTTTGTGGTCTTAGGATTTTGACTTCTGGAATGAGATGGCTTGTATAGATTTACCTTTGGAATTGTGCTGATCTGGTTGTGTAAAATTGATTTCTGCTTGTATGAAATTGGACTAGTTGAATAAATGATTTTGGAATTACTTGCAAAATAAATAAAAAGTATATGAAACTGTTGAATTTTATTGTATCATGCTTTGGGTTAGTCTGACTATGTGCTTCAGATTGAATTGGCAAAATGTTTAATCTTATGTGGAACCTACTTTGAGTGTACAATCTGGTATGTCCTAAATTGATGTGTGTGATAAAGTTTTATGGAGCTAAATTTGGACTGATTTAGAGTATCGAGTAAAACCTACTTTAAACCCTTGACCTTTAATTTATAAAAACCATCCTAAATGGATCTTTTAGGTGTCCATAAGGGTCAAAGAGAAATACTAGGTCAAGGAATTTCATGTTAGTTTTCTGCAGAACCCAAATCTGTATAAAATACGCTGAGCACAGGTCTTGTGCACTGAGCAGAATTGGTTCCAGGGGATGGGGTGTTCTCGAGTTTTAATCTGCTAAGCGAAATAAAATCCGTAAAGCGGATTTTGATCGCTGAGCGCGGATAAGCCCCAAATTTGGGATTGTCTTCTAAAGTCAATCTGCCGAGTGAAATTGAACTTCGTTCAACACATTGCCCTTTTAAGAAAAATGATTTTGAAAGAGAGATTTAAAGTATAGTGTGCTGAATGATGATAAATATGATGTGATATGAGAATGATGAGTATGAAAAATTCATGAGGTCATGAAATTCTTATTGTGAAAAAGTGAATTTTTTTAAATGAAATGTGACATGTAGTAGCTTAATGTATATGGATATAGAAATATGATATAAGGTATCCAGACCTCAATATAAATCAAAGTCATACAAACTGAGACCACATGTGATGTGATATCGATGGAGGTTCCGTCAGTTGTTTTGAAAAGATAACTAGATGAAATTACCCTAATGTGGTGTTGCCTATGAGTAGCATGAGGATGACATTTAGATGAAACAAACTCAATTAATTGGTTGTGATAAGATCCGTGATCTTGTTCTTGATATATCAAGTGCTAACTTTAGATATTTAAGATTCATAGTCTTCTGGATGGCATCAATCTTGTTTGTGATGTGTAAATTTTAATCTGTGTAAAATTTTAAATAAACCCTTACACTTTGACATATTTACTTGTATTGGATATCTTGGATAATTAAGAGCTAATTTTTTAAATAATAAGATTTTATGAATTACATTAATATAAACTAATATTTTATATTTGTTATATTATGATGTGTTGAAAAAACATGTGTCCATGTTCTACGTAGTTATTCTTGTATGTTTGTTTCTATCTGTAGTCTTTATGATAAATCTTTTGAAACATCTGTCATTTGGGTCATCGTTGTGAGAAAATTTTGGTTCTTTGACATTGGTTGAGTGATTTGTGTGGATGATAGGTACTCTAATTTATATTTCTTACTCTTTTACTTTTTGCACTCATATAAAAACAGTTTATTACATTATGTAAGTGTGTTCCTTAGTTCATATATTTTGGACTATATGATTTTTTATCATATAAAACTTATCATGTAAGTATAATTTATTATTCATCTAATTATGATTTTTTTTACCTTATAATAAAAAGTAGATTATTTCTATCCTAGAAAATTTAATATATTGGTTAAATTAATAATAACTTAATAAATCACTTATTAAGACAATTATAATGACAATTGATGTAATAAATTAATTATGACAGCGAAATTTTAATTGTCATAATATAAATATTTATTATATTGATTTTTATTATAATTATTATAAAAAATATTTCATACTTATAAAAATAGCATAGCTGTGGATTACATTTGCCACGTTATAAATTTATATTTTTTACACCAGTGTTTGAATACCACATGTATCCATATATAGTGAAGAAAATAAAATTTAAATTTTTGAAGAAAAAAAAGGTAACTTACACCAAAATAAAGTTCTCTCTATTATATATATATATATATATATATAAAATAATAATAATAATAATAATAATAATTTCTTTAAATAATTTAATAAAAATTCCTTACAATTCAACAATACATTAAATAAAAATTAATATTCTAAATAATAATTTTCATGTGTTTCCTATCTTTGTTAGGATAGGTCATAAACTTTTAGATTAAATAAAATCAAATTAACAATATTTTCAATCAATTAATTTTTAAAAGATTAAATTTATATTATTTATTCAAAATTAAAATCTTTAATATATATATTAAATAAAAATAAATTTATAATATGTGATGTGTTTTTTTTCATATTATTTGTGCCATGAATTTTCATATAAAATAAAAAAATTAAATATTCATTTATATTCATTTATTATTCTAATAATGGAGACTTTTACTTTCTATTTAAATGTTTAAGTTTCTTCAATCAGCATTAAATATAATTAAACGTTTATCACAAGATATTACCTTAATTATACTTATTATTAATTGCATTAATTACTTTAATTATAAATTAAAAAATATTATGTTCTCTTAATTTAAATTAATCTTAAATATATTTTTTATAATAATTATCTTAATTAATGAAAGATTATAAATAAATTTGAACTACTTAGTTATTATTTATAAATGAATACAAACATTAATTTAGGTATATTTGAAGAAAAAAAAACTTATTTTTGTATAAAATCAATTTATAAAAAAATAAATGAATTTTTATATTTATTTTTAATTAAATAAATTTTCTATTTTAAATTTTACACCAAAAGTTTATATTATTTTGAATTAATAATATGTGCAATAAAAAAATAGTGTACTAATAAATAAACAATTTAATATGAAAATATCTTTAATAGATATTTTTATTATATAAGTTACACATTATTTATAACAATTACACGAAATAATTTTACCTAAATATATTTAACAATTACGTTAACACTAAACTATTCCTAATTAACATTGAAAGAACAACTCCCAATTAACCATATATGCAAAATATAGTTTACTAATTGTATAAAAAATTAATAAATTTTTTTTGTTTAATTATACTAATTTAAATTATACTGGATAGTGTTCATTAATTTTTAATGTAAAAAAATATTTAAATTATATTAATTAACATCTACCAATTTTCAATTTAAAAGTATTTAGTTTTTATATTAATTAAAAATAAAATAAATTTATATTATATAAATAAAATATAAATTTTATCTTATATATTATAGTATTATAATGTTGAATTAGATATTATATCTATTTTTATATATTTAAAATATTATTTTATCTTTATTTTAATTAATTTTATCTACATATAAAAATCAAAAATCAAGTAAAAAACTTGAATTATATGCATCTCCTTTTCACATTAAAAAAAAAATAAAAATTCAACGCAATAAGAAAAAGAAAATGCTCACATTATAGAAATGATAATCACACTACAAAAAGTGAATCTAAAAATATTATAGAATTTGAACACTAAAAAGAAATATTGGTTCAATTATCAAACAAATGTACACATATATTTATATATTCAATTAATCATATTCTATTATTTTTAATTGATTTGAAAGAAACATCACATATTACAATGATACTCACAAATTTATTTATAATTATTTTCCTTTTTAATCATACTAATATAAAACTTTTACTAAATAAATTGATTTTTTAAATATCAATAAATCAAATAAGTAGCGACAAATTATTAATTATAATAGTATTGTACTTGTTTGTTACTCTTAAGTAATGTTTAAGATTTAAGATAAGAATCTCGTGGGTTGTGAATGAACGTGATTAAGAAGAAAAACTCCATTAAAATTGTTTAATCAAAACTTTCACCCACAAAACCTACCCCACATGGCTACTAAAATATCCAAATTACCTTTTTAAGATAATGCAAAAACTAAATTATCTTTCGTAAAATTTTTCTATATTAAAATCTTACAAAAATGGAAACATTCTCAAGAAAATTTTATCACTTATTTATTCTCTTTTAGGATTATGAACTCTTTTGTATGTGATCTTTTTCAAAACAAAAACTAAAAAAAGAAAGAAAAAAACAATTTCATTTTACTTTAATTAAAAAAATAAGGGAATTTAAAAAATTATTAAATTTTGCAACGTTAAAGTAATTGCTTTATTCCTAGAAAAATAAAAGCATACGTATTGAGAGTGTTATCCGATAATGTTTTCACTTTTTCCTAAATATAAATACACGGTTTTGTTATCTTATTCTCTAAAACCAGTGAGGTTTTTCCATTAATTTTCTGAACCAAATAAAGTTTTGCAAGGATTCCATTTTTAAACCATTTTGAAGTTATTATTCTTTAATGACTGTGCTTACATGTTCGACACGCAAATGAAGAGAAGTTATTACAAAATAAAAAAATTAAATTGAGTGATAAAAAGAATTTAAGTGGTTCATGAACATGAGAAAGTTAATTATGAGTGATAAAATATTTAAATTTAATGAAGGGTTTAAAAGTAAAGAGTCTCAAGCAATAAAATTGATTAATTTTGTCTTATTCTTTTGTATTGAGAAAAACTCAATTTGCTTCATCTGCATAATCCCTTTCTGCATTTCCCTCTCAAAATGAAGTTCCTTCTGCATTTTCCTCTTCTCAAAGGGAACAACAACAGATCAAAACAAACAATGTCATCAAAAGTGACAATACTGGTATTCTCAACCCTAGTTATATTCATTCTCACCACAATTTCTTGTTCTTTGTTTAGTTACTATTCATTGTTGAAGATCAATGAATACCAGGAGGTATCCATTGAACTTGATGAGGGTTTGAATGAGACACAAAGCATGCCCTTAAAACCTGTGAAGAAATGTGACATTTTCAGTGGGGAATGGGTGCCAAATCCTGAAGCACCATACTACACAAACACAACATGCTGGGAAATTCATGAGCACCAGAATTGCATGAAGTTTGGGAGACCTGATACTGAGTTCATGAAGTGGAGGTGGAAGCCTAATGATTGTGAACTCCCCATATTCAACCCTTATCAGTTTCTGGAAATTGTGAGGGGAAAATCTATGGCTTTTGTTGGAGACTCCATTGGCAGAAATCACATGCAGTCCATGATTTGCCTCCTATCTAGGGTATGTTTCTTCTATCTTCCATCATCTTGTTGATTTCTGTTTAACATAGCAATCCTGCATCTGCATTAGTCAACTCATTTGTTCTTTCAATTCCTCTATGCCACTTGTTCATGCTTTTCTTCACTCATAATATAAAATATTAGAAAATATTTGATGGATACCCATATTTTTTGCGACATCCACATGCTGAATATATCATATTTTCGTTGAACAAATAAATGTCATGTTATAGTTCAAAGATAAATATTTATAAATTAGGGCTCTAACATATTTATACTTTATGAATGAATTAGCGTTCTAACATATTTATACTTATATTTATACTTGCCTATATAATCTAATTTATATAATTAAAAATATTAACTTTCATAATAATGATTTAAAATTCATGTGTAGAATGGATTTTAATAAATTGATTATACACAGACTTTGGCCGGCGAGTGAATAAAATTTTGATTAATAATTGTTTGATTTTTAATGACATTAATCATAAAGAAAAGGTACACGACATCCTCTGAGTGCAGTAGTTGTTTAATATCTAACTACAAGACAAGAAAGAAGACGAGAAGAGTCTATATATTATTTTAGTAAAATTCAACTTGAACTAATTAATATGATATATATCATAAAAAAAAAGTAGAAAATAGTGTTAATTATATGTATGAAAATTATTTTGATCTGCTACAATTGTTTATTTTTATCATTAAATTATATATTTTCATGTGTTAAGAGAGTGTGATCACAAAACTTAGATAGAATATCATTTTACTGGTTCTTAACATTCAAAGTGTCCATAAAAGTCCGAATCCAACCTATCATAATACTTAATTTATTATTATTGTTATATTATTTTAGACCATCCAATTTGTCAAATTTTAAATGTGTGATTTTAATTTTTTTTAGATTTCAATTGTGCTAATTGAATCTCGTAGGTATTATAATTGTAAGTTTTTAGCCTCATTGTGAATTAGAATCTACTTAGATACGATTGATTGAATAATGTTAAAATCACTAGTTTGTGATGTTTGGGAAACCCAGTTGCCATAACCAAAACATTGCAATGTTGCAATATATAGAGAACCAAAAGTGCAATTATGCCAAAATTTTATAATATACAAAATATTTTCTCTTTTTATAAAAGATATACAAATGCAAAATATTACATAAATATGTATTTAATTATATTTTCTTACCAGATTGAAATTTTGTTAGCTTTTAATACTTAGATTGAAATTTGGAAATTCAAGCTAGAAGATGAAGTTGTTGCAAAAGGATTTGAAAACTTTTTCCCATAATTAATTAAAGTTTTCTAATTTTTTGGGACTCTCTTCGAACCCAAGCCATTTCTCAAAACAACTATCTAATTTTAACTCAAATGGCTGAAAGTTTCAAAATTATTTGAGTTTCACATAAAAGCACCCTCCTAGTTAATAATGATAAAAATATTAAGATGAGTTCTTAAAAATAATTTTTTCTTTTTAAAGCAATATGTGAGAGCATTTCACGACACGTTAAACTTTTTATTTATTATAATATTTAATGCGAGACTTATAACATAAGATGACAAAAGTTAAAGTTTGATCATAACATGAAATTTATTCTTAAATTATAAATTAAAATACCAAGTTTGGAAAGTGAGATTCTTACTTTCTTCAAAAGTTTTTGGTTGCAAATAAGCATTTTAATCGTTTAAAAAAGTTCTGTGTCTGATACACATTTTTCCTTCTTGTATTGATTGTCTAAATTGTTAACTCTTGAATGGTTTAAATACCTTTGTCCTCTGAAAATATACCAATATTTGTTTTTAGTTTCTGTAATTGTTTTTACAATTAACATAACATAAAAACATCCTGTTTTTTTTTTCCTTTTATCATAGAAACACTTACATAACTTATTTAAGCCTTTAAACATGACAACCTCATGTTATAAAAATGCTTAGATGACAAAACTTGATGAAGCCATGTAAACAATTTTATAAGGGAGAGCGATGAAAAAGACTAAATAGGAGAGGTTGATTTAAACATTAGGATACAAAAAGGTTATAGAAATTAAAAGAATAATGGTATATTTACAGATAATTGAGGTCGATCTTAATCTCAATCTTCTATACTTTTCAGGCGGAGTGGCCAGTAGATGTATCTTACACAGATGACTATTCCTTCAAGAGATGGCAGTACTCAAACTACAACTTCACAATGTCTACTTTTTGGTCACCCTATCTAGTTAGAGCTGAAGATGTTGATTCAAAAGGTGGTCTCATCAATGTTTATCTTGATGAGTTTGATGAAAAATGGACGGCTCAAATTAAAGAGTTTGACTATGTCATTATCAATGGAGGACAGTGGTTCTTGAGGCCAATCGTGTTCTATGAGAAACAAAAAATTGTTGGATGTCAATATTGTTCTATGGAAAATGTCAATCATTTAACATGGCACAAAGGCTATAAGAAGGCTTTTAGGACTGCATATAAAGCCATCATCAGTTTAGGAAGCTCCAAGGGCGTAACAATTCTTAGAACATATGCACCATCTCATTTTGAAAATGGGGTGTGGGATAAAGGTGGGAATTGTGTGAGAACTAAGCCATTTAAGAGTAATGAAACAAGGTTAGAGGGCTACAATTTGGAGTTGCACAATATACAATTGGAGGAGTTCAACCGTGCGGAGAAAGAAGCCACAAAGAAAGGTTTGAAATTCATGTTACTTGACACCACACAGGCAATGTTACTGAGGCCAGATGGTCACCCCAATAAATATGGTCACTGGCCACAAGAGAATGTGACAATATCTAATGATTGTGTGCATTGGTGCTTGCCAGGACCGATAGATTCGTGGGGTGATTTTCTATTAGAGATGTTGAAAATTGAAGGTGTTAGATCAGCGGGAGAAAAGAGATTTCATTTATAGACCAAATTGTTAAGAATTTCCTTTTTTGCAAACTATAATTGGCAAATTTTTTCTTGTAATTTAATGTATAAAGATGAATGATGTTTGTCAGGGCCTATAAACTCGAGTGATTGTCTATTGAAAATGTTGCAAAATGGAAGGGGTTAGATGAGCAGTATACAGAGACTTCATTTATAGATAACATTGATAATTATGTCTTAAATGGTGCAAGAAAAAATATTTTTCTTATATGATAGTTTGTTATTTCTTTCTACTATGTAAGACTTGTGAAGGATATTTGTAATTCTACTCATCAATTTTGTCTATCAAAAAGTCCCTTTTTACCTGCAGAGCTAACATCTTCCATTTTTAACCTTTCTAACAGAAAATCAATCGATGAGTCTGCAGAGCTAACACCTTCCATTTTCAGCATTCTAATAGAAAATCAATCCATGAGTCTGTCGGCCGTGGAAAGCACCAATGCACAATTTATTTCTACTATATATGTTATTGTGAAAATATAAGTCAATGAACCCTGTTTATATCCAAATTCTCTATACTAAAGAAAAAGCAATAACACCCTAAAAACTATGGTGGCCACAGAAACACAAGCGCTATTGCCTTTTATGTCCTCTAACTCTCACTAAGACGCACACAAGCTATGACACTCAATTTCTTCAGTCTGCGCACACCACATAGCATGGAGCACCGTACAGTAAGGGGATAAAATGTTGTCAAATCCACATTACAGTCAACACCGCTCCTAATTTGACTGCATGTATGATTGGTTGACAAAGCCGCTCACATAAAAGATAGCACCCTGCTTGCCTATCCAAACCAAAGAAAAGAAATGGATTTTCTCGCCAGCTTGCATAGCAAAACAAAACCATATGTGTGCAAGCACCAAGGGTAGATAATCATCCACATTATAACTGACTGAAATGAAGAGCGAGTTTCAACTACTGAAACTAAGAAGTGTACCGATAACACACTTTCTAACAGTGATTTTAACATATTCTCTGTTGTTGATCAAAATTCATGCATGCCTTATTATTTTGGAACTCAAACCCACCTAAAGAGATGGGAAATGGGACTCACATACTTAGAGGGACACACCTTACCTAATAGAAGATAATGTGTTAGAAAAAATTCTTAGAAAATTTAAATTTAACTAAATCTTATAAAACTAGTTTTTAAAATAAGATTTACACTCATTTATATATTATAATTTATTCATATTTTTTTAGTTAAAGTGAAATGTGAAATGCACTCATCAAGTCCATGATTGAATATTTCGAATGTAAGATTAAGTATTTCTAAGTGATGCAATAATGAGTGACACAATAAATTAAACAAACTTTATTCTAATAGGTCTAATATTTATAAGGTTTGCACCCAATTATTCTAGATAAATACCCCAGAATCAAAATAAGTGCTAGACATGACAATTTAGTGGTTGAAGCATTTTGCCAAACATGTAGCACGCAGGAACAAAATAAAGAGAAACAATACAGTTAACTAACACTTCAGATATCAACACGCAGATAACAATACCAATATAATAAGAAATTCATGGAACATCAAACAAATATACAACTGATCACAAGAGTCCTAATTAGTAGTTAGTCAAATTCTTCATACAATAACTGCAAAAATGAAAGTTTTCACATAAAATTAAGATAGATTACTCAATTGAAGTCCCTCTTCTAATCGTGAAGTGCCAAGAGAATTGCAATAGGCAATCTTCCCTCACAATTTCCCTCCCTTTCGCATAAAGTTCTCTGAAAATCTTCCCTATTATTATTATTCGGTGCTCTTCATTGCCTCTCTGTCTCCCTTTTTTGTTTCTGCAAATGAGTTGAGTCTATTCAAGATTTTGAAGCTTTGGTTTAGCTAGAAAAATATATATAGTTTAAGTCTAATTTATTTATTTATCCAATCGAGTTTAATTTGTTTAAAAAATATTAATTTTTTTTAACTCGTTTATAATTTAAATAATTTTATTTTATGAAATTTTTCTTAAATTATATTTCAATTTTATTAATATAACATTATAAAGTATTTTAATACTAATTTACTAATAAAAAATACACATATACTTTTTTTTCAGAATAAAAATATGTCAATTTAACATATAATAATATAATCAGTGGTGGCCTCATTGCTTAGGTGGATAAAAAAATTATATATGAGGAGATGATTTAAAAAAAATACATATATTATTAAAAAAAATATTAATTTCGAGTAATTTATTGAAAAAAAAAATTACAATAAAATTTAATTTTTATTCTCAATTTTTTTTTTCTCGTACACATAATCTTCAACTTATTTTTTTTAATTATTTTTACTTTTTATCACTTCAATTCTTCATCTAGAATGAATTTTTTAATTCATAAATTTTATATTATTTTTAGTTTATTCATTTGTCTTAATCATTAAAGTTTTTCTTATTTAGTTTCATTAAAAAATGTTAATTAATTTTTCTATTTTAATCTCGTTAGAGAAAATATTATATTTAAAACTCTTTTAAAATATTTTTTTTGTAAAACTTTATTAAAGGGAAGGAGTTGACTTCAAACATTAATTTTTCACGTTTAAGTTGTATTGAAAAATTTTAATATTAAAATATTTAGTTATAAGATTTTTTTTTCAAGTGAAACTTTGTGGTTTGAACCAAAATATTCTAAGTAAAAGTATAATTTTTGACCTCCTTCTCTCTTAAGCAAGTAAATTTTACTTAAGTGAAAATGATGCTGTTTGAGCGAGAATATGTGTTTTTTGAGCACTAATGTTTGAGAAGAATGAAGTACTCTCAAATTCATTTATCCTTGAGCAAGTTGAAACAAGAACAATCTATTATAAGAATTGTCCAACCCCGACAGTAGCAATTACAAGCTAAAATAAGGAACGATTAAGAATCTCTACAATTGAAACAACTGAGTATTGAGAAATAAACTTCCACAACAGAAATAGAAATGGTGGAAATAGCTATAGCAACTTCACGAGCAATTTCCTAAGAAATGCCACCTGATAATAGAAGGAATTTCAGAATGAGTTTTAGAACAGAGAAGGAAGAAATTGTAAGAAGCATAGAGGAAAAGGCAAGAAGAATTCAGAGAGAAGAATAACCTCAAAATCATGCCCTTTTTGTGTAGTCCCTCAGCCTTATATCCTCTCTTCTTTGTCGAGTGCTACGCTTGACTTCCACGTGTCCTTTATTTCTAACAGAATTTCGCGCCAATGTCTCTGATTGTGTAACAGATTGCTTCCTTGCTGTTACATTACCCTCCTCATAAAAAACAACCTTGTCCTCAATGTTGAACATCGGATAAGAGACACGTATCTCCTGCAAATCTTCCCAAGTAGCATCCTTAACTTCAGTATCTTCCCATTGTATTAATAACTGAGGCACAATAGTATTTAGGCGTTTCACAACACGCACGTCTAACACCTGCCAAGGGGAGAGCATAGGTCCCAATTCACAAGAAGTCAATGGAAACGAAAGATATGGTTGAGGACTTTTGCCATGAAATTGTTTCAAAAGTTCAATATGAAAAACATGATGTATCTTAGTAGATTCTGGGAGTTGGACTTTATAAGCTACTATACCAATTCTTTCAATTATTGGGAATGGGCCAAAATAACGAATACCAAACTTCTGATGTTTCCTCAAAGCCAATGAATGTTGCCTATATGGTTGAAGCTTAACCAATACCAAATCTCCAACCTTAAATTGCAATTCCCTTCGTTTCTTGTCAGCCTGCATTTCATGTACTGTTGAACTTTTGGTAAATTATCCTTAAGCTTGAGTAAAAGCTAATCATGTTGCTGTAATGACTCCTTAAGTGAAATAGAATCTTTAGGATTGGGCTCATAATGCATCACAGGTGGTGGTCATCTTCCAAAAACAGCTTGAAAAGGTGTCATACCCAAACTTTGATGAAAAGAAGTGTTATACCAAAATTGAGCCCAAGGTAGCATAGCAAACCAACTCTTAGGATGATAAAAAACAAAGCACCTCAAATACATCTCTAAATTCTTGTTTAGATTCTCTGTTTGTCCATCGGACTGTGGGTGATAAGAAGAACTCATGGCTAATGTTGTTCCTTGAGCTTTGAATAATTGTTGCCAAAAAGAACTGATAAAGATTTTGTCTCTATCCGAAACAATAGTTTTTGGGAACCCATGAATTTTGACTATGTTGTTAATGAACACTTCAGCAACTACCTTGCTATTAATTTCAGATTTCAAGGGAATGAAGTAACCAAATTTGGATAACCTATCCACTACCACAAAGATGGTGGTAAATCCTTGTGAGGATGGTAATTGAACAATAAAGTTCATTGCTATGTCTTCCCAAATTTGCTGAAGAATGGGAAGGGGCTGTAATAATCCTACTGGTAGTACATGATAAACTTTAGCTTGCTGACATATTGCACATTCCCTCACAAACCTTCCAATATCACTTCGCATACCATTCTAATAAAATTGGGCAACAATTCTAGCTACTGTCCTATTGATTCCAGCATGTCCCCCAATCTTTGAACAGTGAAATTCTGTTATGATTTGATGGAGTAACTCTGAATCCTGAGGTAGCACAATTTTGCCTTTAAACATAAGTAACCCATTCTAAATAGTATAATCAGAAGATGACTGCTGCCTTGTCAAAATAGATTCATAAATTTTGGATAACTGTGGATCACTCTGAGTCAAATCAATTACCCTATTAATCCAAGAGTGTATAGGAATAGAGATAAGCCCCATAAAACTTCTAGATAAAGAATCAGCAAGTATATTTTCTTTCCCTAGTTTGTACTGTATGGTGAAATCATATCCCAAAAACTTGGGAAGCCACTATTGTTGTTCAGGAGTTTGCAACTGCTGTTCCAACAACTCTTTAAGACTTTTCTGATCTGTCTTAATTATGAATTTATGACCCAAAAGATAATGTGTGAACTTAGTCAAAGCCTCAGCGATAGCATAAAACTCCCGAGCATAAGCTGACTATTTCTGCATTCCTGAGGACAATTTCTTTGAAAAATAAGTAATAGGATATTTGTTTTGACTAAGGACAACACCAATTCCACTCCCTGAAGCATCAGCTTCTAATACAAATATTTCCTTGAAATTAGGAATAGCCAAGACTGGCGCAGATGTCGTAGCTGTTTTGAGTTGCTGAAATGCTTTAACTGTAGCTGTACTCCATATGAAAGAATCCTTTTTTAATAATTCTGTTAAAGGGGCTGCAATGCTAGCATATGACTGGATAAATCTCCTATAATAACCTGTGAGTCATAAAAATCCACACAATTGTTTCATATTTGTAGGCTCAGGCCACTTCATAATAGCTTCCAATTTACTTGCATCCATGGCTATACCTGAACCTGATATAGTATGACCCAAGTAATCAATCTGCTGCACTCCAAAACAACATTTAGAAAACCTGGCAAATAATTGATGTTGTTTCAAGATACTCAAAATCACCTCTAAATGATATAAATGCTCTTGCCAAGTAGTACTGTATACCAATATATCATCGAAGAAGACTAGGACAAATCTTCTCAAAAGGCCAACAAAAATGTTATTCATAAGGCTTTGAAATGTAGCAGGGACATTGGTCAAGCCAAATGGCATAACCAACCACTCATAATGGCCCTGATGGGTCCTAAATGTTGTTTTAAGTCTATCATCAGGATTTAGCAAGATTTGATGATACCCGGATCTTAAATCCACTTTAGAAAAGAAGGAAGCTCCAAAAAGCTCATCAATCAACTCATCCACCGTAGGAATAGGGAAGCTATCCTTAACAGTAATTGCATTAAGAGCCCTATAACCAATACACACTCTCCATGAGCCATCTCTTTTTTTTTTTTTAACCAATATAATAGGACAAGAGAAAGGACTTTTACTATGTTGTATGATGCCTTCATCTAGCATTTCTAACACCAACTTTTCAATTTCTTCCTTTTGACTATGTGGATATCGGTAAGGTTTAACCTTAACAGGTTGAGAGCCTTCTAGTAAAGGAATAGAATGATCATGAGACCTTGGAGGAGGTAAGCTTGTAGGAGTATCAAAGACCACATTGTAAGTGTACAATAGCAATGCTAATTCAGGTTCCATAGTAGTAGGTAAATCAAGCATAGATGTAGGAACAATATTTGCTTCCATCAACTGCATACTATAAACTTCAGCAATAACATTTGTGACCACCAATCTCCTTATATGATTTAATTGAGCTTGTTCAGGTATCAAATCAGCATCTCCCTGTAATGTAGTAAACTTGCCATTCAACAAAAGTTTCAGTTGCAATGCATCATAATCTACAATGTGAGGGCCAATTGTCTTCAACCAACTTAAAAGAGGAAGAACGACTCCACCTAGAACAGCTTAATCAAACCAGTAACTTCAGCCTAATTAAATAGAAATACATAAGCACACATTGTACAGATTTTGTCTGTTCTTGATACAGCTGTATATTCTGTTAGGTAGTACATATTGGAGGATTCTATACCTCACCCTCTGTTGTACCTTCTATTGTGCTTTTCTGTGCACATTTTTGTTATTTTTTGTCCTTTTATAGGCAATAGATTGTATATAAATATATTGCTTTGCTTTCATGAAATAAGAGAAGAAATCATTGGTTCATATCCTTTGTCTGCTTTGTTCTCTTTTATGGTATCAGAGCTCTCGGAGCTCTGCTAATACCTTCATTTCTTCATCATGTCCGAAGTTCACTTTGAACCTGAAACAACCTCCAATGGTGGTAATGCAAATCCTAGTCTTAACCCTTCCAGCCCATTTCACATTCATCCTAGTGAAGGGCCTAGTTCCGTTACCATTACTCCTGTCCTCACCAGCTCAAACTACCATTTCTGATCCCATACTATCTGTATGGCCTTAATCTCTAAAAGCAAGATGGGGTTTCTCACTAGTGCTATTGTTGAACCTGTTGCTACTAATCCTTTGCGCACTCCATGGGAACGTTGTAACACCTTAATCATGTCCTGGCTCCTTAACTCTCTATCTCCACCCATTGCTCAAAGTGTCATCTATTTTGAAAGTGTTGTTGCTATCTGAAATGATCTTAGAGATCGATTTTTTCAAAGTGATCTTCTCCGTATTGCAGAACTCCAAGAAGAAATATATGGCATAAACAAGACTTTCGACCTGTATCTAAATACTACACATCCCTCAAAACTCTCTGGGAGGAGCTTGATAATTATTGCCCCTTCCCAGAATGTCAGTGTTCTGGCAAGTCATACCACCAACAGGACTTTATTATTTTCTCAAAGGATTGGAGGACCGCTTTTCTGTTGTTCGTTCTCAAATCCTTCTTATGGACATTTTGCTGCCAATATCCCGTGTTTTCTCTATGGTTGTGCAACAGGAGTGTCAACACTTGTTTTCCCATGAAGGAGAAGAACCAAATGCCTTCATTAATTCTATATTCACCTCTTCCGGCAAGGGAAGCAGTGGTAAAGGTCCTCCTAGAGGTCCTGCAGGCAACAACACATGCAATGCTTCCAACAAGAAGTGCATGTACTGCCACCGCACCGACCATACTATTGAAACATGCTATGGCAAGCATGGGTACCCACCGGGTCATCCACGATACCCGGGTCGTCCTCGCTTTAATCTACGTGATGGCATCGCCTCTGCCAACAGTGCAGTTCAAGAGACCAGTAACAATGGCTACAACACTTCTGTTGAGGGATCCTCCTCCAATGGGTCCGGATTTCACTTGACCCAAGCACAATATCGAACCCTAATCAACCTCCTCCAACCATAGCCTTTTGATACTGATGATACAAGCTATGTCTAGCCTTCACGGGCCAACATCACCCAAGTGTCTTCACCAACGGCCCAATACATGTTTCTAACTCTAAGCTTAGTATTTCGTCACATAGTCATCATTTTTTGTCCAATACACACACTATTCCTGTCACACATTCACAAAATAACATTCCTTGGATTATTGATTATGGGGCAACTGATCACATTATCTCCTTTTTAGATTCCTTTTTTAATTATTCTAAAATCAAACCTGTCCAAGTCAATTTACCCAATGGTGTTGTTGTCTTTGCACATTTTTCGGGCTCTGTTCAATTCTCTCAAACTTTTATAATTCATAATGTTCTTTTTGTTCCTAATTTTAATTTTAATCAATTCTCTATTTCTAAATTTATTCTTTCTCAAAATTATTCTCACTTTTTCTAATGGCCACTGTTATATACAGGAAATAGGGTCATTGAAGACGATTGGTTTGGGTAAATTGAAACAAAACCTTTATCACTTGGACATCAACAAGCATGTGAGTTTGACATCACCTAAAACCTCCTTTATCAGTAATTTCACCACCCCTCCTATCAACAACAACAATCTTTGGCATTTTAGGCTAGGACACTTTTCTGGAAAATGTCTCAATGTTTTACACATGAATTTTCCTTTTATTTCTAAGCATGTTGATGATAATTGTGACATTTGTCACTTAGCTAAACAAAAACGTTTGTCATATTCCCCAAGCATTAAAAGATCTTGCAATTTGTTTGATTTAATTCATATAGATATTTGGGGACCTTTCTCTAAACCCTCTTTCCATGGTCATAAATATTTCTTAACTATTGTTGACGATTTTAGTCGTTTTACATGGTTTGTCTTATTGAAATCAAAAGGGGAAGTCCAAACACATATTCAAAATTTTATTACCTTAATTGAAAATCAATTTCATACCACCATTAAGTGTATTCGTTCTAACAATGAGCCTGAATTTTTTCAAAGAGAATATTTTTCATCAAAGGGCATTCTACATCAAACAAGTTGTGTTTATACCCCCCAACAAAATGGGCGTGTAGAAAGAAAACATGAACACATTCTCAATGTGGCTATGACCCTCATGTTTCAATCTAACCTTCCCAAATATTTTTGGTCTTATGCTATTAAACATGCAGTTTTCCTAATAAATCGTGTTCCCTCACCAAATTCCCCTTCACCAAATTCTCCTCCACCTCTGTCACGACATTCCACCTGTGTCACTACTCGCCCAAGCTATCTTGATGATTATTATTGCAACATTTCTTCAAGTGATTTGACAATTGTTCCCAAGGAATCTAACCAATCCCCTTCAAAGATCTTGTATCATATCTAGTCTATCGTTTCTTACTCTCACTTGTCTTCTCCCCTTTCTCACTTCCTTATGTGTCTCCATCAGTGTTATCAATATCGGATAACGGAAAATATCGGAAGATTAAATATCCTTTATGAAAATATATCGGATATTATAATGGGTTATGGCAGAAGCATCACGGACAAATATAAATAATAATAAATATATATAAAAAATACAATAAATATATATAAATAAAAGAAAATGCACAAAAGTATCTGAAATTCAACATTAATTCAATAACTTCAAGTTCTAAGACATAAATAACAACAAAACATGAAGATAAATGCCCTTAAATTTTTAATTATCAGATTCTTCCTCAATCCCTACATAATTATCATCTATTTTGTTATCTAACGGGGCATATCCCTCTTCCTCTTCCCCTTCAGAGAAAGATTTGTTGAAGTTAAATAATTCCTCAATGTCTTCAGACTCAGAATTAGAGCTATCAAAGTCCAATTCATCCTCAACTTGAATTTTTTGTTTATCCCTCTTTTCTGTTGGGGTTAAAGTTGAACTTGCTCCTTTCTTCTTTGAAACTTGAGAAGATCCAATTACAATCCCACCTGATGGTTGCTTTCTTTTTTTGCTAGTATTTTTCCTTGTGTAAATTATTAGTAATCCAACCCCTGAAGCTTCATAAACAGTTGCCCAATTAAGAGTGGGATCATCCTCAAAAACCAAATCATTCCCCCCTTCTTCATTATCATCATCTGCTTGACCCACTAACCACTCATTGCACTCATCGATGTCATTGAGTACAATAGGATCAATTTCATCTCTAATGTTGTATCTCTGAGCAAGTAGTTGGTTATACTTTATGTAAACCAAATCATGCAATTTCTTATGGTCAAGCCTATTTCTCTTTTTTGAATGAATCTGCAATATGATAAACAAAATGATAATTAGTTTCTTCATACTTCATAGAAATCCTTTTAATGAAGTGATGTGAACAATAACTATTACTTGCTCAAACACACTCCAATTGCGTTCACATCCTGATGAGCTACATGTCAAGCTTAAAATCTTGATTGCTAGCTTTTGCAAGTTTGGGGTTGTGTGGCCATAATTCTTCCACCATTGAGCTATAAAAACAAATAGATAACTTAAAAATTAAAACAATTAAAAATACGTGGAACAACTTGTATGAAAGTGTTTAAATATCTCACCAGGAGCTATGGTCTTTCTTGATTCTATAGCAAAATCATCACCAACAAAGCCACTTCCACTTTTGTAAAGAGGCAACTCAGTTAAAATTTTTTGTTGTACATCTTTACTTGGCTCTAACCTCTTGATGCAAGCATATAACCCATTGGTTACCTCCAAATCATATTCTATTTCTGGGTTAGAATAATAGAACTCTGGGTTCAAAAAGTAGCCAGTTGCATGTAATGGACGATGAAGTTGACAAGTCCATCTATTATCAATGATTGTAAATAAATCCTTGTATTTACTTTCATTATTATTGAAAGACTTCATTATGGTTTTTTTGGCTTTTTCCATTGCTTCATAAATATAGCCCATGGCTGCTTTTCTTTCTCCATCTACAAGACGAAGCACACGGACAAGAGGAGCCATGACTTTAAGTGTAAACACAACATGATTCCAAAATGAAGGCATAAGGACAACTTTTGAAGCAATCCTTCCCTTAGCATCCTTAGACAACTTGTTTTTGGTCCATTCATCAGAGGTAAACATCTTTCTTAAACTTTCTTTCTCTTGATGAAGTCTTTCTAGTGATAAGTAAGATGCAGCAAATCTTGTGATTGCATGTCTTACCAATTCCCTTTTGTTTGTGAAATGTCTCATCAAACTTAAGATACTAGAATGACTATAAATAAAGCCAACAAGACTAATTCCCCTTTGAATTGTCTTTTTTATTAAAGGAAGCTTTCCAATATCTTCCAACATCAAGTCTATACAATGGGCAGCACAAGGAGTCCAATACAGATTAAGCCTTTTCTCTTCCAACATCTTACCAGCCAAGACATAATTGCTTCCATTATTTGTGATCACTTGAACAACATTCTCTTCTCCAATTTCTTCAACAAGAGTATCAAGCATTTCAAATAATTTTTCTCCCGTCTTCACAAATTTAGAATCGTCAATAGACTTCACAAACATTGTCCCTATAGGAGAGTTGATCAAAAAATTAATCAAGGTTCGTTACTTCCGATCAGTCCATGCATGTGACATAATAGAGCAACCATGTTTCACCCATTGCAATTTATGATCTTTCAACAATCCTTCAGTGTAATCCATCTCTTTATTAAGGAGTGGAACTCTAATTTCATGATAGTTAGGAGCTGGTAAATTTGGACCATAAGTTCCAATAACATCAATCATATCTTGAAAGCTCTTTAATTTAATAAGATTGAATGACAAACCTGCCTGGTACAAAAAACGAGCAATGTATTGATGAATCAATGCCTTCAAGTTTTTGTCACATGCCTCTTTTATACTAACTTGTCTTAATTTTTCTTTTTTTCTCTTCTCTAACACAAGAGCAGGATTCCTACAAAACATATCCATCGGTCCTTTTTTACTAGGGTTCTTTATCCCTTTAACATTACTAGCTGTTGAAAATTCAACTTCATCTTCACTCTCATTATCACCCACATAATCTACCGAGTTTACTGAGGTAGCTTCCTTCTCTTTAAATAATTTCCAAAGCTCTTCTCTTACATCTTTTGGAGCTTTGAGGCAAGGTGCAACATTACCTTTCTTTGCCATTAAATGTTCTTTAGCTCTAGTAATTCCTCCTTTCATGATTTTCCCACAATAATTATAAACTGTGGTGTTTAAGTTGGACTCATCCAATGGATGACAATATTTTCAACCCGGATCATTCCTAGTAGATGTTCTTGAACTGACTTTGGTTGTCATTGAAATTTGTATTTGACTGGACCGGAAAAAATGGTGATAAACAGTAATTTTGGTGACAGAGTGGTGGCGGAATACAAAATCAGCAACAACGAAAATAGTAAAAACAGTATCAGAAATAGCGTCGTTGGTAAAAAAAAATGTTTTTTTTACGGAGTCGGCAACGACGGCGGCGGAGTAGCAGAAATAGCAGCGACAGTGAAAACAGTAAAAACAGTACTAGAAATAGCGTCGTCGATTAAAAAAAGGTTTTCTTTATGGCGGTGACCGCAGTAGAAGCGACGACAGTGGAAGTGAAAGCAGAGCTGTGTTCTGAAGTAGCGTAGATAAATTGTTGTTTTAGGGTTTAGTTTGTTTTATGTAGGGTTTACAATGGGCTAAACAAAAACAGAAGCCCGTTTCCAATTTAATAAAACCCTAATTTGTTATCTACTTCCTACTTCTAAGTGTTGCCCTAATTTTTATACTTTATTTTTCAACATTTGCTTGCGCTGCAGCCACCAACCTCTCTCTTCCAGAATTTTCTTCACCGTTCATTGCTGCTCCCACTGCCGCTTCTACTCCTGCCGCCACTTCTGCTCCCGCCACCGCTTTCGCTGTCGTCGTCGTCGTCGCTGTCGTCGCCACTCCACTCTTTCTTTATCCTTTGGACGCCGCGATTTGCGCCATCACCGCTATGGGCCATAACACCGTAACAGCAAAAGCGACTGCCATGGACTGCCATCAAAAATCGGTCCGCCACCACCTTCTCATGGCGGTCGGCAAAAAATCCGCCACCGTGTTCCGCCATGGCGGATATTTAATAACATTGGTCTCCATAAAGAGGAAGAACCAAAAACGTATCAAGGCTGTTAGCCAACCTTGTTGGCAGGAGGCAATGCAAGCCGAAATTACGGCCTTGAGGGAGAACAGAACTTGGGACATTGTGGCCACACCTTCGTTTGTCAAACCCATCGGATGCAAATGGGTTTTCAAAATTAAGCGAAGACCTGATGAATCTATGGAGCGCTATAAAGCTCGCCTAGTTGCAAAAGGGTACTCACAAATTGAAGGAATCGACTACCTAGAAACTTTCTCCCTTGTCATAAAAATGGCTACAGTCAGAGTCCTTTTAGCTTTGGCATCAATCCACAATTGGGAGTTGCAACAACTCGACGTTAGCAATGCTTTTCTCCACGGAGACCTTTCAAAAGATGTGTATATGGTAATTCCTCCTGGCCTCTCTAGTCACTCTTCTAATCATTGTTGCAAGCTTAAAAAGTCACTCTATGGCTTGAAACAAGCAAGCTACAAATGGTATGAAAAATTATCTTTCTTATTGTTATCTTCTAGGTATATTCAAGCACATGCTGATCATAGTTTATTTGTCAAAGTTAATGGTTCTGCTTTTACTACTCTCGTTGTTTATGTGACGCTCATAATTTAGAAAACATTTTTATTTGAATATGTAGAATTTTCGCAAATTTTTTTTTTTTTGAAATTGAAATCATAACATTGTAAACATTTTATACTTGCACAAATATAAAAGAAGAGAAATAAAGAGAATAATAATTTACAAGGATATATGCATTTATATATATATATATATATATATATATATATATATATATATATCATAGAGGTATATGTTCCAAGAACCATAAGATAACATTTACAATTCAAAATGATGGGTAAAACATATAAAATAAAAAAGTATCACATATCTAGCCCATCAAGCAGGTTCCTATTAGCTACCAAGCATCTATCACAGACTATGGGGAGAAGTCTTCATTCTCAGCTTCGTACAAAGCTTCGAAAGCCTCCATCTCGTCAGATGAAAGATCAGATAGCGAGATATCTCCTTCATCGGCTGTGACCTCCACAGATGTGTCCCTTCCTCCAGTCACCCTTGTCGGCAGTCCGATGGCATCATGATCAAGAAACTGGAATTGGTACCGTAGGGGTCTAAGAGGTCGCTCGGTTCCTCTATATATATCATAATTATATAGGTGGGTAATCCTCCTATTACCTTCTATGCAAAAGGGTACATTATACGATACACGGGCATCCACAGTGATGACTGAATCGGGTCCATCCATCCCAGGAGTTAACACATATTTATAAAGTCCTACCTGTTGCTACTCTCTGAAAAGTTCATTATGTCTAAAATTATACTGTACATCTACTAACCTAACTCTGCGGGGTTGAAGTTGGGTAGTCATTGTTCTGTCCTGAAATGTTGAATGTAAGGGTGAGCCTATTCCTATGCATAATCTTAATGTATATGGTGAAACAAGAGAATAATGGAATATAAACAGGCAGAGTAATTTCAATCAATTTCATTAACATAGAATCTCAATCGATCAATCACTCAATCAATCAATCAACAGTCACTAAACATGCAAATAAAGGCTAACATCAATATAATATAATCCTAGGTAATTAGGCTATTCGTCTTTCACTTCCATCATGATTCTCAATTTCCATTCTTATCTTAAGCCCCTAAACGCTGCCAACTTCACCACCCAGATGATGTTGGCCTTACGCCGGTGTGGATAGCTGCCGGTTAGCACTACGCTACACGGATACAACGTGTGCGCACAAGCCCCTTTGACAAAAAGCATAGTCAGCGATTCAATTGGGAACAAAGTGTGAGGCCTGTGACAGTCCCCAAGCACATCGTGCACATCGATGGCGGAACCACTTCACCACCCTTCAGTTCCCCCAAGTTAATGAACCTTCCTGAACTACACCCTAGTGTATCTTTGTGACTAATCCACACAGAATTCAACTTAAAAGGATCTCACTGTCCAAATCTCACAACTTTTCTATTTTCCAGGCGATAAATTTTCCACTTATCAGATCCAAATATCACTCAATCACAAAAGATAATCATATTGGGGTGCAAATAACAAAATACAGCACAATATCAAACAAAAGTGCAATTAGTAAAAACAGGGAGTGCGAATAGTAAAAACAGAAAATAGGGGGTGCAAATAGTAATTTTTTTTTTTACAAATGCGCTGAGCGCACGGCTACGCTGGGCGCTCCAAAATTCGTTGAGCGGATTTTTTTTTTTTTTTTTTAGGTGCGCTGAGCGATTTCCACGTTGAGCGGATTTCGCCCGCGCTGAGCGGATTTCGCCCGCGCTGAGCGGATTTCGCCCGCGCTGAGCGGATTCGCTCCAGTGTCAGTGTTCTTCAGTGCGCTCAGCGGATTCTTGTAGAGACACGAAAATGGTCTCGGGTTCCGGTGATTTTAACATCCATTTTCCAAATTAAATACATCCAGACAACAATCAAACCACAGAACATCATACATTACAGATTATAACAAGAAATAAACTCCCCTTACCTTGAAATTCTTCAAAAATCCAAAAATAGAGAAACTTTGATTTCTATCTCAAACCTTCATAAATCAATGAAATCTTACAGTTAATCTAAGATTTTAATCGGTAGAAATCAAATTAGAAGTTTGGATTTGAATTAGATTACCTCAATTTGAGAAGAAATGCGAAAATGGAGTGGGATTGGAAGATTGAAAATGGTGAAAATGGAGGAAGAAGAAGGTGGTCACTACGCTGTGTATTTGAGAGAAGGAAGGAAATTGTTTCGCAGTAAAGGAAGAAACATGAAGAAGAAAATAGAATGGCGGTTGATATATATATATATATATATATATATATATATTATTTGAGGCGGTTTAAATTTTTTTTTTTTTAAATAAATATTAATATTTATTTTTCTTTTAAAAATAATAATAATTAGAATAAAAATAATTTCTATTAATTCTAAATATCACATACAAAACAAAATACATATCCAAAAATTAAGGGTGTTACAGTTTACGTTGATGATATCGTGCTTACTGGAAATTGTGGTTCTGAAATTACTAAAATTAAGACCATTCTTCACTCTCATTTCCATATAAAGGATCTTGGTCAATTAAAATATTTTTTGAGAATAGAGGTGGCTCATTCTAGCAAAGGAATTTCTATATGTCAATGCAAATATTGTATGGATTTGATTAAAGATTCTGGTCTCATGGGTTGCAAACCCTCTTCCACACCAATGGATGACTCTTTGCGTCTTCATCAAGATTCCAGTGAACCTTTAGCTGATCCCTTGTCATACAAACGGTTAGTAGGACGTATCATTTATTTAACCAGTACAAGACCTGATATAGTCTTCGCCACTCAGCAGCTGAGGCAATTCATGGTAGCACCAACTCAAACTCATTTTCAAGTCGCCTTTAGGGTAACTCAGACTCATTTTATTGGCAACTCTTTAGTGTCTTAGAAAGCCAAGAAGCAATCCACAGTTTCTCGGTTTTCTGCAGAAGTAGAGTACAGGGCACTTGCCTCTGCCACTTGTGAGCTTCAATGGCTCTCTTTCCTCCTTAGTGATTTAAGAATTCCTATTACCAAGCGTTTTGTCCTCTATTATGATAGCCAAAGTGCATTATATATTGTTGCCAATCTAGTCTTTCATGAAAGAACGAAGGATTTAGAGATTGATTGTCACATCGTTCGTGAAAAATTACTCACTGGTCTCATGCACCTCTTATCGGTTTCATCATCATATCAATTAGCAAATATTTTCACTAAAGCGCTCCCTCCACGGTTGTTTCACTCCAATTTATCCAAGTTGGAGCTTCTTGATATCTTTAAACCTCCAGCTTGTGAGGGGCTAAAAGTGGAAGAACGGCTCCACCCAAAACAGCTTAATCAAACCAGTAACTTCAGCCTAATTCAATAGAAATACATAAGCACATATTGTACAGACTTTGTCTTTTCTTGATACAGCTATATATTCTGTTAGGTAGTACATATTGGAGGATTCTATACCTCACCCTCTACTGTACCTTCTACTGTACTTTTTTGTGCGCTTTTGTGTTATTTTTTGTCCTTTCATAGGCAATAGGTTGTATATAAATATACTGCTTTGCTTTCATGAAATAAGAGAAGAAATCATTTTCTCAATCATTGGTTCATATCCTTTGTCTGCTTTGTTCTCTTTTACAACTAGCTCCTAAAATAAGATCCGTACCAAAAATAGGAAGTAAAAACACTGGTAACTGAAGAGTATTCCCTTGAACTTGTACCTTCAATTGTTTAATTCATCCTTCCACAGACATATAATTACCATTTCTAATCATTTCTTTGGATTGAGCAACTGGTTCTGGTTCCATTGGTAATTTTAAAAATTTAACTACCCTTGATTGCAAAAAATTATCAGAACTTCCCCCATCAATTAATACAGTCACAGGTAATTTCTCAATATACGCCATGAATCTAATAGTTCCCACACCTGCACCACCCTTCAAAGCATTTAAGGACAAATGATGATTCTCAGGTTCCATTACCTCTGGTTACTGCATACTATGAGTTACAACTGTACCAACAGAATTATCACTATCATCTTCATCCATTTGTAGCAACAACAATTGCCTATTAGGACATTTATGATTAAAAGAGAACTTCTCATCATAGAAATAACACAATCCTTTTTCCCTTCTCAGCTGCATTTCTGCAGGAGTAATTTTCTTCACATTAGAAGGTTTTAAAAGGGGCCCTGGTAGAGTGGTTAAAAGTGGAGGTAATTGAGATTTGTTTTGTGGTTTTGGGTGAGTGGTATTAGTATTTGGAGTATGTGAAATTTGGGAATATTTGTGGTTATATGAATTGTAGCTTGGTTTAGACACATGCTTATATTTTTCTTCAAAAAGTTTGACTAAAGCAATTGCACGCAACAATGTAGAAGGGCACATAGCAACAACATCACGTCTAATATCAGGATTCAGGCCACTAATAAAACAATTAAGAAAAGCTTCATCACTTAATCCTAGAGATCAATTTGCAAGAGACATAAACTTGAGATAATAGTCAGATACCGAACCTGATTGCTGAAGTTTGAAGAGTTCAGCCATAGGACAATCGAATGGTGAAAGACCAAATTGAGATTCCAAAGCACGAGTCAAGTCAGACCAAGTAGTCAGCATGGATAATTTCTAGGACATCTGAAACCAAGGAACAACATCTTTATCAAAGTGCATCGCAACAATATCCACTCTAGAAGCATCAGGAGTGTTGTGATATGTGAAGAATTTCCCCGCCTTGAAAATCCATTCCATCACCGGTGTCGAACCATCAAAATGAGGAAAACCGAACGAAATTTCCTTGATAGGTAGAGAACCCAACGAAGAGCCATTGTTCGAAGCACTTCCATGAGGTTGAGAAGCGTTTTGCAATAACTGAGTCATTGCCAACTGAATTTGCTCCATAGAATTATTGTTTTGAAGCATTTTATCATTTTACTCTTGATAACGCAAATCCATCGTTTGACCGATACGACGAATATCCTCCGAATGAGTACGAATTTATGCTTGTACTTCCTTCAAACGTGTGTTCTCAGCCATGGAAGGTCAATAAAAACATCAATGAAACAAGAACGATCTATATAAGAATTGTCCAACCCGACAGTAGCAATTACAAACTAAAACAAGGAACGATTAAGAATTTCTACAATTGAAACAACTGAGTATTGAGAAATAAACTTCCACAACAGAAATGGAAATGGTGGAAATAGCTATAGCAACTTCACGAGCAATTTCCTAAGAAACGGCACCTGATAAGAGAAGGAATCTCATAATGAGTTTCAGAACAGAGAAGGAAGAAATTGTAAGAAGCAAAGAGGAAAAGGAAAGAAGAATTCAGAGAGAAGAATAACCTCAGAATCATGCCCCTTTTGTGTAGTCCCTCAACCTTATATCCTCTCTTCTTTGTCGAGTGCTACGCTTAACTTTCACATGTCCTTTATTTCTAACAGAATTTCGCGCCAACGTCTCTGATTGTGTAACAAATTGCTTCCTTGCTATTACACAAGTAGTGTTTGTTTAAGTAGAAGTAATGTCACTCAAGAATGAGATTGTAATCTCGAATCGAAATAATTTCTAATTCAATCTAATATAATTCTCACAATTAGTCTATTAATTCACTCAATTCATACTTTCACATATGATAGTCATTTCATCAAATACTTATAATGCAAGAAAACACCTAATTAGCTTCTTATACCTCTAAATTAAATTTCTCTCAAATTGAGATGGATTAAAGATGTTTTATCTTGTTTTAAAGAATCTTGAGTACAAAACTATCTATATTACTATGGATCTAAGTCAAGATATTCTTAAATTGAACATAAAATTTTGATCCTTAAGCATTTTGATCAAAGTGTTCTAAAAATTAGGAGAACTTAGAAATTATTCAAAATAAAAATTCTATTAAGATAGAATTAATTTACTCTTCAGGTTTTTTTTTCTCTGGTATTCTCATATTTTCAAACAGATAAAAATTGAATGAGAATTCTTGGAGAGAATTGAAAAAATTAGAGAGAGATTTAAGAATTTGAGAAAATAAGGAAGGAAAGGAAATTTTTTCTATTTATCTCTTCTATCCTTCCCCAGGAGATTTGGCCCAAGGCCCATCCAATAAACATCTAGTCCCCACCTTTAAAATCTCCCCCAATAACAAAAATTTTATTCTAAAAAACTCACCAACAAAGAGAAAGGAATAAGATACTTTCATTTTGTCTCCTAACTCTCAAGTGAAATCACCAGTTCGGGTATTCCATAATACATTCACCATATCCATATTAATGGTCCTCCCTCTAAGGTTTCTCCTATGACTTTCCTCTAAGATTAACTTCTTGACTTTAGGAATACCAAACACATAATTCTATTTTTAAAAGCTTAACACTCCATCAACTCCTACACTAAAATCACCCATGCTTCTATGTATATTGCTCTCACTCTAACCATTAAAAATTCATCACATCAACACAAGTATAGGCACAAAAAATGCGTCACTTTAGAATCAAACAATACTCTAAACTTTCTACCATTACACTCAAATCTACTTGTTGAGAAGGAGGAGTAGGTAATGTAGGTGTCATCCTAGAAAAATACAGGAAAGATATTAAAGAAAGATTTACTACTATCAAGAAGTTGTACAAAACTCTCATCACTGAGCTAGCAAGATAAACCCAATATCCTAGGTCACTCATTATAAGAAAATTTCATACTCTAATACCATAAAAAAACACAATTTTCATAAATAGTATTTAAACATTATAAAAATAGTACAAATACATAATAAATCAATAATTAGATCCTAACCCATCAAAGTTATTTATTCATCAAACATTTATAATGCAAGAAAACACTTAATTATCTTCTCTTACATCTAAATCAAGTTTTTTCCCAAATTTAGATGGATAAGAAATACTCTATCTTATTCTAAAAGATCTAAACACAAAACTATCTATATTATTATGAATCTAAACCAAAATATTCTTAAATTCAATATAAAATTTAGATTTCTAAATATTTTTATCAAAATATTCTAAAAATAAGGAAAACTTAGAAGTTATTCAAAACAAAATTTTGTTTAAATAAAACTAATATACTCTTCACACTTATTTTTCCTTATTCTTCTTGAAATAATAAGAATTGAATGAAAATTCTTTTAAAGTATTGAGATAAATTTTAGAATTTGAAAAAAATAGGAAGAGAAAGAATTTTTTCCTATTTATACTTTTCTACCCTTCTTAAATATTTAACTAAGATTCACCTAATAAACATCTAACTCGACCCTTATATCAAATTTTTCCGTATTTATTTAACCTCTTTTTTATTTTCTTCTTAAATAAAATAATAAATTATTATTATTAGATGAAATTCTGAGATAAAAATTAAATTTTAAATATAATAAAAAATAAAATTATAAATAAATAAATAATATAATTATTTTAAAATATTACATATCAAATTATATTTTTCTTAAAAATACATAACTTTAATATTTATTTGGTCTCCTAGATAATGTTATTATTACAAAATTATGAATAATGATTTATATATATTTTTATATATGTATATATATATATATATTCATTTATTTATTTTGTACTTTTATCTAGTTTTTAATATTCATTTTTATATCATTAAAATTTTAAAAAATAATATATATATATATATATATATACTTAGGTCTATAAAATTAAAATTAATTTAAATATTGAATTTTAATTTATTAAAAATATATATATAATAAAAAATACAGATGTACATACAAGTTCCGCAACGTGTGTATTTTTATTAATAGAAGATTTAAAACAGTAATTTAAAAAGAGAGAAAAGGAAGATTTAAGATAAATTAATAATTTAAATAATTAAATTATTAAAAAATGAATTATAAAATTAAACCGTAAGTCTTTAATTTTTATTTTTTTAATATGAGAGAGGTTAGATAGAAAATTAAGAAGCATGACTTTATGAAAATAACGCTTACTTTATGAAGTCGAATTTAAGAAGCATGACTTTATGGATGAAGCAGGTAAGACTACTTCTCAAGTTAGGTATATTTTATCATAAATTAATTTAATTATAACATATAAAATCACAATCTAAAAGGTTACATATCTCATAATTTATTATTTAAATTCTTTTAATCTCTTTTTAGGTCAAATTAGAAACTGCTTTTAAGTTTTCGTAATTTAAAAATAATCCATTTTGTATCCTTATTTTATTTTATGGTTTTCTTATTGTGCATCAATATAAAAAATAATCAAAATTCAAAATAGTTTTTTTACTGAAAACATGTTTTGTATAAAAAATTTAAAAGTAGAAAAAATAATTTTTAAGTAATTTAAAACTCTTAATAAAGTGTATTTAATGTTTGTTATCATGTTTCTACACACACAAATCTCCCTCTTTCTTTCTTTATTTTTTTATAAAGATTACATTTTAGGTCATTCAAAATATTTTTAACCAATAATAATAATAATAGTAATTTTTTACTAAATTAAATGTCAAAATAATATTTTTCAATTCACAATACAAAAATTCATTTAAAAGAATTTTAATAATGATTATAGGAAATTGTTGTTAAAACTGACACAATAATTATGTATAATGAGGAGAGACATGAGGTGGTATATAGATTCTTAATATTTAACTTATTCATCACTGAAAAAAAAGTTGAAATAAACATTACCAACACATTGGTATTAAGGGAAAAAAAAATTATATTGCACCGTAATGCGTAAATGCATTCTTCTAATAAATAAATTATAATAAAAAGTTATAATTCTTATAATAATTATTTTTCAATATAAATGTCATTCACAATTAATTATTATATTTTTTACATTATCATACTATTACATCATTTTATTCCTTTCACTGAGTTATCAACATACTTTAAACAAATAATAAATTAATAAGAAAACCTTTTTTTTTCATATTTATTATATTAAAGTTGCATACAATAGGATGGTTGAGAATAGATTTTTAAAATTTATCTTTTATACATAGTTTTTTTATATGCTTTTAGATTATTTTAAATTTTTTACATAATTTTATATATTTTAAATTTTAATTTTGCTTTAAGTTATATTTGGTTGAAAATGGTATTAGATTATTTGTTTATAATTAAGCTCGTGATATAACTTGGAATGATATAACTTGGAATGTGATATGAGGAATTATAAAACTAAATTAATTATGTTTAAGAAATTGAAATGTGATATTTAAAATAGGGGTGTTTAAAATTAAATTAATCTAAAAAAAATAATCACAAACGGATTTAAAAAACTAAAAATAGTTTCAAACTGAATTTGTTTTGAATTTTTTTATATATTTTTTCTTGAATTGTATTGTTTAATTCAAATTTTGAATTTCAAATAAAAAATCAAATCGAAGCGAATCAAAACGTTAATGATATTTAAATATAAAATTATATTTTTAAAATTAAATAATAACTAATAAATAATAAATATATATGTACCTCATAAATTTTTTTTATTATATTATTTATAATAATATATAAAATATTCTTCCTAAATTATTTTTTTATTATATTATTTATAATAATATATATATAATTTCTCTTTTTTTTTTAATTATTTATTTAACTTCTTTTTTTCTTTTAATTTTTATTTTTTATTAAATTTAAAAAAAAATTATTTATGTGAATAAAAAAATATAATTTATGAGAAAAGAAATAAAAAAATATAGACATACATTAAATATTTGTATTTTGATCAATATTTATAATATATATATATATATATTTATAAATTATTATAATAAAATTGTATTATAATTTTTAAGTATAAAATTATATAATTTATTTATAAATATAAAAGTAATTAAAATTATAAATAAAATAAAAATTATAAAATGTTTCTTTATTTAATAAAATTTCATTATAAAATATGTAATAATTTTTTTAAAAGAATATTTTATAATTTTTTTTTAAAATATTTAAAAATTTAATAATAATAAAAATCTCATAATCGATAAAAACTATAAATATTGGTTTGATTTGATTCGAATTTTATATTAATTAAAACTGAATCAAACTGAATTTGATTTTTATATTTAGTTGGAATGAAAATTTGATGAAAAATTGAACCGAGCCGCAAAAACCCCTAACTTGAAATAGCTATACAATTGAACAATAACAAAAAAAACACATATAATATTGATCATAAAAGTGTATAAGAGTGTAGAAAGTAATTATAAGTCTAACTCATTTTCAAAATTGGTTTAGAAACTAAAATTTATTCATCACTTATATATTATAGTAAGGTCTTATTTTTAATTAATGTGTGATTTTCTCAACACTCTCATTCATGCTAAGGATATTCTCAAGTCGAACCAGTTAACAGGTAATTCTTACTTATATATTATAGTTAGGCTTCATTTCTAATCAACGTGTTATTTCTCCAACACTCTTCCTCATATATCAATGTGTTATTTCTCCAACACTCTTCCTCATGTCGATGAAGTATTCTCAAGTTGAACATGACCCAGATAACCCAATCTAGATTCAATAATTTTACTGACAACTAAAGTTCTATATAGCAGCATGTTAACAATTAAGACTCATTTTTAGTCAATATGTAATGTTTTCAACATTCAAGAAGACATTCTCAACTTAAATGTAATTCGTTTATAGGTGATCTAATTTAAGTCTGATAGTCTTACTAACAATCAAGACTTTATATAACAACCCATTAATAATTTTACTAATAAGTAATCTAATTTAAGTTCAATAACCTCTTCATCAATGTTTAATATATTAATAAATAACACAATCTAAATCTAATAATCGTATTAATCAAGTTATAATATAATATAGAAAGTGATTACAAACTTAAATTATACTTAAAATCAATTATATATATTTTTTAGTTATATATTATATTATAATTATACCTTATTTTTAATTAACGTGACTTCTTCGTTAAGAAAGTTTCTCTAAAATTTTAAAAAAATAATACACGGAAGATATTCTAAGTAAAAGAATTTTCGTCATATCTCTTTATATATTATATATTGATACGAGAACCTTCGTTCTATGTGGAAAAATACGAGAATGAATTTTTGAGGATTAAAATACTTGTTAAATTATTTCTTTAACTATTTTATGATCGATTAAAATTTATTAGAAATTATTAAAATTGATTATTTCAAACAAACCTTAAATAATTTGTATAGAGATTGTTAGAAAAGAATGTTAAATATTATCGTTTCACATTTGTGGTGATCTAATTTAAAAAGTAAAAGAAAACTAATGAAATCCGATGAAATGCTAGCTCACACTCTCTTTATTTATTCTTTCTTTTAATATTCGTACTTGTTTGAGTAAGAATTACAAAGGTTCAACAATAGTTCTCCTCACTTAATTTCTTTTTTGAGGTAAAGTGAACTGAAACTTTTACTATATAAAGATTCATACCTTGGATTTTGACCCAAATCTATTAGAGGATATTTATGTATATTTTTTATATTTAAAAAACATAAATAATTAATTAATTATTTATGTATAAGATATATCTTGTAGACTTAATAAATAATGTTTTATCACTCATGATATTATTTTTATTTTTAATAGTTTGATATATATAAAAATTGATTTTATCATAAATATATGTATAACATTTATTATATTCCACATATATTAACTACAATAAATACTACATTAAATGATGGTATTAACTCATTAATACCTCACCACAAATTATGCTCCATGCATTGAATGACTCACACAGTTCAAGAATCAGGATTGCTTCTGCAAATTCAATTCAAAAATTAAAAAAATGTAAATTTATATGACCTAATTTAATAAATAGAGAAAAACAAAGAAACAGAAGCAAAACAACTCATACACAACTTTAACCCACTTTACACACATTATATAGAGGAACAAAACCTTTCAATGACCCTATCCTATTTCCCTCCTCTTCTGTCCCTTTCTCTTCTCTTTCTCTGCTATTCTCCATCATGAAGTTCCAAGACACTGAGCATTCCTTTGGAAACACCACCACCACCACCACCCCAAAGCACATGATCCCAAAAGTGACCCTGCTAGCAATCTTGGTGATCCTAATATTTGCCATCACCCCTTTGTGGTTCCCTTTGTTGAGTTACCACTCATCATCATTCTTGAAGATCAAGCAAAAGTACAAGCACATTCCACCCTCTTCTCATGATGATTACATGGCACAGAACCTGCCCTCAACATATGTGGAAAGGTGTGACATTTTCAGTGGAGAGTGGGTGCCAAACCCCAAGGCACCATACTACACAAACAAGACTTGTTGGGCAATTCATGAGCACCAGAATTGCATGAAGTATGGCAGGCCTGACTCTGAGTTCATGAAGTGGAGATGGAAGCCTAATGACTGTGAACTCCCCATATTCAACCCTTTCCAGTTCTTGGAAATTGTTAAGGGCAAATCCATGGCCTTTGTTGGTGACTCTGTGGGAAGAAACCAGATGCAGTCCATGATTTGTCTCCTTTCTAGGGTATGTACAAACACCACTCTCTTCCA